>PVIA01006834.1:0-91459 GCA_004024845.1 Tonatia bakeri
TTGCCACCCCTCAGCCGGGGTCTGCCAGCTGCTGTCTGCATGTCCAGGGTCCACCTGCTGTGGTCCTGCGTGCCCCGGATGCCTTACATGCCCCCAGATGCCTTACACACCCAACTCTCTCTGCTCTCCGTGCCACAGCCCATGCCTGGCTGCTCATCTTTGCCCCTCCTACCGGTGTAGATGAACGGGTCTATTTCAACTTCTTGGTTGTCCGACTTCCATTCAGATCAACTTTCTGTCAGTTCTGGATGTTATTCTGTTTTTAAATTGTTGTTGTTCCAATCTTGGTTGTACATGGAGGTACAGTTCGTCCACCTATGCCTCCATCTTAGCAGGAAGTCGAATAATATTTTTAAAGGGATGCATGAAAAATCACTTAACCTAGAATTGCATGCCCAAATTTCCAATAAAAAAAATCCTAAAGAAAGAAAGAAAAGATCAAAGAGATATGAAAAAAAGATGAGCAAATAAAATTCTTAACAAGTATATAAATCTAATAAAACACGATTTTATGAAATATTAATGATAACCATAATATAAACTTCGGTGGCTTAAAAGGACAGATATAAAATACTGGACAAATATAATAAGTTGGGCCCTGGCTGGTGTGGCTCAGTGACCTGAGTGACAGCCTGCAAACCAAAGGGTCGCCAGTTTGATTTCCAGTCAGGTCACATGCTTGGTTTGCAGGCCAGGTGCCCAGTAGTGGGTGCATGAGAGGCAACCACACATTGATGTTTCTCTCCGTCTCTTTCTTCCTCCCTTTTCCTCTGTCTAAAGATAAATAAATAAAATATATTTTTTAAAATAACAAGTTGGGAGTGGGTGTGTGATCAGAGTTAATATGTTCCCAAGTATCAAAGGAGTTTTAAAAAAGAGATGAATTGCCCTGCTTGGTGTGGCTGTTAGTTGGGCATTGTTGTACAAACTGAAAAGTTACAGGTTAAATTACCAGTGAGGGCACATGCCTAGGTTTCAGGTTCAGTCCCTAATCCAGGCATGTGCCAGAGGCAACCCATTGATGCTTCTCTCTCATATTGATGTTTTCCTCCCCCTCCACCTCCCTTCCTTCCATTCTCTCTAGAATCAACAAATAATTTTAAAAATATGGGTTAAGAAAACAGAATTAGTATTGGTTGTGTTATAGAACTAAATTTGGATGGTGAATTATTACTATGTTCATAATTTGCATGTGTTGCATATCTCCTTTAGAAGTCATCAAAACCTTTTTTAAAAAAGAAAAAAAAACTTTGCTGAAGAAACATTTTGCTTCCTGGTGGATGACACAAAGAAGGAACAAACTCTTTGGTGTCCCCATTCACCTTCAAGACTCTTCTAAAGACCTCCATTCAATCTATTTACCTAGGAATATGGACTAACCTCGTGAATGAAAAATGGAAGACACTCATTTAGTTATATACTTTTTCTTCTTACCTGATAACAGCATCCTCTAGATTAGCAAAGATCAAGTGATATTCGTACTTGTAAAATAGAAAATTAGTTACATGAAATGCATTAACAAGCATCAGCAGCTTCTAGACAAAGGACAATTTCACAGACATAGGAATTTAAAATTGTGCTGTATCAGTGTGTGGGGAAGGGAGGCAGGATTTCAGCTGTTTGTATTACTCAAATATGTTGTATGTGAAGGTGGTTTTAATATGTGTGTTGGAATTGTTGGGATACATATCCCAAGGATTGCAACCCAACATTAAAAGGTAAAAGTGAGCATTTTGGATTATGTATGTTAACAAGTTTGTGAATTTGGGTATACTGTGGAGACATGGGCATCTGTGTGTCTGTGTTCAGGTATGTCTGTTTATACATAAGACAGAACATTATGTTAACAATCTATCATACTACAATAATATATTTGTTGGGTGGATTGTGTGTGTTGTAAAGGGTGAAGTATTGGAGTTCATTTGCATGGAAAGGTATTAAGAGTGTGCGTATGCACTTTTATGCGTGTACTGAGTATTGGAATATTTTGTTCCTTCACTAATCTATCTTTTTAAGTGACCAAAGTATGTTTTATCAAGAGTGTTGCTGAAGGCAGCCAGATGTTAATGTCTTTAATTATCCAAATATGGAGGAAGTAAAGGTCCTTGTTGGACCAGTAGGCATGTTGAACCTGTTCCCAAATGTTAATGAGAACATTGATTCACTTGATATGCTGGGCAACTGCCCTTATTCAGATAAATAATTTCCACAAGTAACAAAATCCTCTTGTGTTGTTGTTTTCCCCAGCACTTAGGCAAAAGGAAATACTCAAAGGCCAGTTGCTTGCTCAAGACAGCCTAACACTTTAGTGACTTTTTTTTTATAACCAAGCTGACTTGAATACATACATAATAATAGAGCAAATGTTCTTTCCACGGCAGAGAATGGGCCATTGAACATTTTAATTTAGCATGCACTACCCATATCACATCAGAGCAACTTCAAAAATATTACACTTTAATGCAAAAATCATATCCAATTAACCTCTGATATTTCCAAAGAAACTATGTAATGGGGGTAGGGGGAAATTGAAACTTAAAAGGTGAGCTAGAACCCTGGCTGGTGTGGCTCAGTGGTTGAGTACCAGCCTGCAAATCAAGGGGTCACTGGTTCAATTCCCCGTCAGGGCACATACCTGGGTTGTGGGCCAGGTCCTCAGTAGAGGGTGTGTGAGAAGCAACCACACATTGATGTTTCTCTCCCTCTCTTTCTTCCTCCCTTCCCCTCTCTCTAAAAATAAATAAAATCTTTTTAAAAAATTCTTGTTTAAGAAAACAAAAAGGTGAGTTAGAATTACCACTCCACTCCTCATTAGCAATGTGACTTAGTACATGGATGACTCAGAGCTGCTCACTAAGAAGTCAATCCTACCTAACTCTCATGGTTTTCTGTGGATGAAATAGAATAAGCACATAATAGCATTTGGAAACTCCAAATAAAGGTCAGTCAAAATGCCAATTATTTTTATTATTGTAGTTACCATATGTAGTCTGCAGATGTGCAAAGATGCTAATAATTCTGGGAAATAGTATTCCAATGAACCCATTTTTAATGTACATAGGTATTTCCCTTTTGTGAATGCCATAGTTTTGGTTAATGTCTAGTATAATAGCAAGGTTGTTGGACCAGAAAAGCTATATATTGAGGGACAGTCTCAATCCCTACTGTGTGAAGCAGAGAGACTCCATTCTTCAACATATTCAATAACTCCATTCCATCTGTGGACAACGATTAAGGAGTATATTTTATGATTTTATGAAAAAAGTGTTGCAACATGATTTCATAAAGTTTTTAGTAGGAAAATCTCAAAAAAAAACCCCAAATTTATCTGAAAATAGGAAATCCATTTTCTGTGAAATTAAATATCACACTCTCATGTTGCAAAGCAATAAATTGAGATTTTTTTTCTCTCATTGGTAATGAGAAAAATAGAAGAGTTTGAGATTAATTGTACTTTTAAATTTTGAGTAGGATATGTAATACTTTGTGACAAATTCTAGCAAAAGCAACTTTATAATCTAGGTGGTTGTAAAAGGGCCCTCTTTGTTTTCAATCTATCTTGAGCATGGGCTCATGTAATAAATGCATAAAGTCAATCTCTGATTTCCTTCCTCTCAATCACCATGATTTTTATATTATTACATCTGTCTCCCTTGACCCATACAAGGGAGACAGATGTAATAATAAAATGTCTCCTTCTTTCTCTGACTCCTCCATACATTTAGACCATAGCCGCAGGAATAGATACATCAGAGGACTTATGTACTAAGTCCTCTAGCCAGCAGACCCAGTGACCACCCTTTTTAAAGAGACTGTTGAGACCATGTGCACAAGGTGACTTACCTTTTCTTTTTTCTCTGTCAGTAGCCACAATATAAGCCCACCTGGTCATCTCTCTACTGTACTAACTTCCCCAGTAATGCTTGTTACCTTCTTGACTTCATCCAGCTCTCCACTTAAGTTAAATTAAGTGTCCAAAGTCACACACATACCAAATGACAGAATAAAAATTTGAATCAAGCAATCTGATTCTAGAACCACTCGACTCTTACACATAACTCATTATGATCTGCACATGCAGCACATTTCCCAGCTTCTTAAGAGCTTCCCAGGGAAATTCTGTACCCACTCATCTTCACTGTAACCTGGCATGTACTGAAGGTAGGACCTTTTCTTGTGTAGATACTATTGTTTCTCTCACACCCCAGGTATGAGTCCTCTTTTCTTTCCACTGTCTTTCCAAATAATTACTTCCTCTCCTTTAAAGTGTAAGACATTCACTTATATGATTTATTTCTGCTTCTTACCACCATTATCTACCAATTGCTGAGGCCTGATGAGAAACAGAAAGCAAAGGAACATAAGTATGGCAGTAAGATTTACTGAAATGACACTAAGAAGCCAATATAAAAAGCAGAGAAATCTGAGTTCTGACCAGGCATAGCCTCACTCTGATCAGCCTGTGGAGGCTGCTGTGCTTCTATCATACATCCATGAGTAAATAGGGTGAAATAATTTATTTTCATAATTTCCCAGCCTCTCATTTACACCCTCAATTTCACATATATGTCTTCCTGAGTCAAGAGAAGTCAAAGTAAAAACAACATTAGCCATATTCAAGGCATCCTTTTAGCCAACTCCAGATACAGATTATTCACTGTGGTCTAGCCTAGTTAATCTAGAAACTCAGTGTCTCTCTCCATACGAGTCCTGGCATCAGCCTGGATGACTTATCTGTGCATGCAGATGACATATCACTCAAATGTCTCAAGTTATTGACCTCCTGATCACCAATGATCATTTCCCCTATCATTCCTCTATCTTCATTTTCTGTACACCCTTACGAGAACAGTTAAATGATGCCAGATATAACATAATAAGTTAATGTTTTTATCAACTCATGATCACTTACTTGGAAATGGCTCTCACTCTGTCTGACAATCCAGCTATGCTACCCTGGTAAACTCATACTTCCACTCTCTTTCACAGCTACTATGAGCCTTCCCAAATTACCTCAAAACTATACCCCAATTGATTCATCCCATTTACCTTATCACCCTGGGAAGATGACAATACCATCTACTTCATAAGAAAAAACCTGATGTTGGGGACCACCCTGACTGGTCTCAGGAAGCTGTGACCCCCTGTGACTTAGGCTGAGTGAGAGACCTCTGGATCAGGAGCCACTAAGGAGACAAAACTTATTCCCCTGGCATGACCACTACCTGTTCTGTGCCTGGCCTTTAATGCTAGATCAGTTACCAATGACGGGTAACAATTCTCTAGGATAGAGAATGGACCTAAGACAGGGGCTGATCTCATAAAGGCCTCTGTGGAATAAGACTCACGAGACTGTGGAAATAAATGAAGGGGCTGTGGAAAGGAAGGGGTGACTGACATCAACCCCTGCCCCTTCTTAGCCTGAGTCTTTGTACTCAGATGTGAGAAATCCAAGTCTCCTTGCTGCCTCTGTCTCCAGCCCTTCTCAGGGCTTAGCAAACAGCCTAAGGGGCAGCTCAGACTGGAGACGGTGGACCCCCAGGGTAATCAGGCCTGGGACAAAGAATATGCAAGATCCTGTGAGATCTGTTTGCTGGAGGATGTTATTAGCTTGGAATTTGAAGGCACAGTCAGGAAACCTTTGAAACCTGTAGTCTTTTCATATGATAAAACTCCAATCTCTGCCCAGAATCACAACAGAAACTCTGTTAACATCCTTGTAAGATATGTGTTCCCTTTGATCCCTTCTGCCAGACTGTCAATCCACAAACTGTGTCTACTTTCTCAATAAAAACCCACTGGGACAAAGGAAGGGGCTCTCCCCACTAAGGGAGTTAGCCTGGAGCAGGTCACCGACTTGGAGGGTGGCCACTCTGTTTCTGGACTTCCCCACAGAAAACTGCTTCTGTGCATGATTATTTCTCATGATTTAACAAGTCATTTACTAGGTTTTTATGCATGTCCATAGCTGGCCGAGGGGACCAGGTTCTGCATGCTTCAGGTTTTATGCGTGTCCATAGCCGGCCGGTAGAGGGCCGGGTTCTGCACGCTACAGTTTATGTGTGTCCATAGCCAGCCAAGGGGGCCAGGTTCTGCACGCTACAGTCAGACAGCCGGGTGATTAAGCGAGGTTGGAAAATTGCTACACCTTGAGGCAACATTTCCAAATCTAACATTTGTTCTTCTCCTCTCAGAGACCAGCCCTCCACCTGTATTTAGCAAGCCCACTCTTGTTCTTTAGAACATCTCGTTGTTTGTTTGTCTCTTTCAGATATAATTAACACTTTAAACTAAGTCTTCTCTCTCAACATTTAAACAACCCCAAGTATAATCCATCTTTACAAGTAAGCTACTTTTAGCTCCATATTCCATTCTAATATCACCCTGTCTCTTTCCTCTTCAAAAACAAACTCTTTGAACAAGTTTTCTATTCTTACTTTTCTCTATTTCCTCATTAAGCATTCATTCCAGACTGACTTCAACAGAAATAGCTCTTACTAAGGAGTCCAATGATATACATGAAGTTAAATTTAATGGTTGTTTTTCATAAATCAAATTATTTGTTCTGTTGCAGAATTTCATTTAATTATTCAAATAATAATTAACCATCCCTTACTAGGTTCTCTCCATTATTCTAGGCCTTGGAATATAGTAGTGAACGAAAGAGACAAAAATCTCTGACCTCTGGTGTTTTAATTGCATGTAGTTGGCGGGGGATACTTCATAAACAAATAAAATTTAAAAATATATAATTTCAGGTATTAATGAGTACAAAATGTAAAAGTAGAATAAAGAGTATAGATAGTGGCCAGATTAGAAAGGTGTAATGCTAAGTTATATAAAACATACAAACAGAGACCTAAAGGAATTAAGAGAGCCAACCTCATAGCTGTTTGCGAAAGAATATTCTTGGTAGAGGAATCATTAAGTACAAAGATCCTGAGGCTGGGACATTCATGAAATGCTCTGATAAAATAAGAAATAAAGAGACCAGTGTGGCTGGAGTGTGGTGATCATGGGGGAGAGTGGTAGAGATTAGGTCACAGAGTTAGTGAGAGACAACTTACACACAATCTTGTGGTGCATAGTAAGGGGTCTGAATTACACTTTATGAAATAAGAACTGGGGTAATTTGAGAAAGGAATGACATACCTTTGACTTATGTTTCAAAAGAATTGTCTCTCTATTGTTAGGGAGCCAAAATTGAAGCAAATATTCCATGAAGGAGAGAATAACTCCTTGGGTCAGGGTAAAGGAAATATAGTGAAAATTAGATTATATCACCTAATATTACCAGATTAGGTGATATATTTCAAAGGAAGAAACAACAAAATATGCTGCTATAGTGGTATAAGAAATGGGAAAAAGAGAAGGAAGAGTCAATCATTACTTAAGTTTTTTGGTCTAAAAACTGAAAAAACAGAAGTACAATCTATTGAGATGAGGAAGGTTGCAGGTGAAGCAGATTTGCTGAGAGATGGTGAAGTCAACTTTAGACAAGTAAATTTACTGAGTAGGCAAATTTATCAAACTGATTTAAAATCTGGAGTTTACTAAAACCTGGGTTGGATATAAAATCACATGAGTTATCAATGCTTAAATGGTATTTAAACCATGGGACTAACTGAGGTGATTTGCAGAGTGAATGTAGCTAGATAAAAGAAGAGTTTCAAGGACTGAGCCTTTGAGCACCCCTACATATAGAGGCCAGGAAGATGAAAAAGAGGCAGAAAAAAACATCTGGTTAGGTTGAGAAAACCAAAAGAGAGGTGAGCTGCAGAGCCAAGCAAAGGAAATGTTTCAGAAGGAAAAGTGAAATAAGGGGAGAACTGAGAATTTATTTGGATTTGCCAACATGAAAGTCATATTTAACTTAGATAAGAGCAGTTTCAGTGGAGTGATGGAGATAAAACCTCAATTTAAAGAAGAGTAAAGGCAATTAATGTGTAGGAGTTGAAGAACCCACAACAAGGATGCTAAACTCTGTCAAATGTTTGTTTTTTCATAAAGGGAAAGAAATTGAAGGATTGGGTGGCTGGAATGGAATGTAGGTCACAAAAAGGCTTTGCTTTTAATAATGGAAAATATTGCATCATGTCTGTATGCTTACAGAAATTATACTGTGGAGAGTGAAAAACAAAGATGGGACAAATAGCAATTTCAGGAGCAAAAGCAGACAAGAAGGAATGAGATGCAATGCACAAGGGGAAGACTTGGTCTTAGCTGGGAGAAGGGAGAGTTAATCTATCATGATAGGGCAAAAAGCAGAATATTTGGGAATAAATTCAAGTAAACTGGTAAATTGGATGGTGGGAATAGGTGGAGATTTTGCCCAGGTCAAAACAATTTATCTATAAATTAAAACTACCAACATTTTTAAAATGACCTATAATATCTGACATGGTCTAGCACTGACTGACCCTGCAGAAATTCACCCCTTCTTCCCCATTCTCTAGCCTGTCTGGCTTTCGAGTCTCTACTCCTCCCCCTGCCTAGAATCCTCCACCCCTCTTCCTCACCTTTTTATCCTGCAGATCTCAGTTCAGGTATCTCTTCCTAAAGGAAACCTTTCCTGATCCCACATTGATTGATTCCCCTTAATGCATTTGTTCTCACTAACCCATACCCCTATTTCTTAGTGTTTGTCATAGCTCTACGTTGACATTTATTAAACTTCAAGACAACATGAATTTTGTGCATTTTTTTCATTGCAACACCCTTACCATCTAGCACCTTCCTCACATGTCATAAGCTTTCCATATTTGTATAACTGCATGAATGATGGCAGTTGTCAGACGAATTACGAAAATTGATGAAATAAAGACATAGTCACAAAAGTACATAACTTTAATTCACAAAAAGAGTAAAATAATTTAGCATCCCCAAGACAGACACACAGAGGTAGACACATAGGGTACTCCTTGTTTATAATGAGCCTGCATCATTAAAAAACTTCTGCACATTTAGCATTGCTCAGAATGGACTAATGAAAGAAAATTTCCTGGGAGATGGTAACCCTATATGGCACTCCTTATTCTGCCGCTCTCCAGCTGTGTACTTTTTAACATGGTATTTCATCTGTCTGGCTTTTGATTCTCATCTCTGTGAAAGAACAGGCTGACCCAAACTGGTTCCCACATACCCTTATAGGGTCAGAATCCAGAGAACTTTCATCACTGACAAGAAAGCTGGGTAAGCAGAGGAGCAATAAAGAAGAGACCTCTGTGTTCTGGGATGAAGTGGATTTCAGCTGAACCATAAATGAGTTTCAGACCAGCTAAGGGCAGAAAGTGACATTCTAGAAGAAGCAAAGAGTTGATAGCACACACAGTATTTGGGTGATAATTTGTAACTTACCAAACTTGAGAAAGAGACTCTCCCCCCATGTCTTCCCACCTCATACCTTGTAGAAGCTGTTCTGCCTAATATCCAACCAGTTCCTCTGGCTGAAAGCAGTGCCTGGTGACATTCTTCTCAGGACTTGGGGCAGGCCTGCTTGCAACAGCCTTGCCTCCATTCCCCACTGTGGACCTCTAGGAACATAGGAAGGCCTGGGCAGTAATGAATCATAGATGTGCCAGTAACTAACTCCACAGCCATGCTGAACAAGAGTACAAACAGATAAGGGAGCGTCCTCAGTCTCCAAGGTCTTGTGGAAAATGCCAGAAATTTTCTTTCCATCCCTAAGAGGGAGATCAGCCTATACCTGAAGGCTCCATAAAGGCTGTTTACTAAGACATTTGTTGACATCCTTCCTGCTGCCTCTGACAATATAATCCTCTTATTCTTTCCATGATTTGACGCTAAGCGAAAAATTGTGATCTCGAAGCTGGGGATGCTGAGCCTGCGAAACCACTGTTAATCCACTGATACTCCAATATTTGATTTGCAGGGGTGGAACAAAGCCATAAAATATGTATCTGGCCAAAACAGCCACTCTTCCTGTGTGGGACAAATGCAGCCTTCTGGAAACAGTCAGTGAGAGCAACGGAGAGCACAAGGGGAGTGAGGTATCACTGTGGCTCATTTTTCCTTAAAAAACAAAACAAAAACACCAAACTAAAAGCCCACTTTAATAAAGCATAATATTGTACGGACTCAAGATAATTTAAAAGCATCTTTTTTTAAATGTCTAAAATTAACTGAACTCAGGAAATTATGATTATGAAATTGTAGGGCAAGTGCAAGGTCAAAGATGGGCAAGGAAGATGTGTAGGAAGCCACAGGATAAAAGAGCGAAGTGAGGGGAAAAAAAAACAGTTATCTTAGAAGGTTGCTCTTTCTGTTCTTACATCCAAATAGTTATTTTCTCCTCCATGGCATATATGCTCCCACTTTGGCTTCCTAACAGTAAACAGAATAATCTTTTTAAAAGATATAAGTCAAATTATGGCATTCCTCTGCTCAAATTGTTCCACTTCTTCTTCAGAATATAACCCAGACTTCTTACTACCTTCTAACAAACCATATAACTCAATTGTTTAGTATTTATCTTTGACTGTCTGATCCTCCTCTGCCATAGAATGAAGATGTATGTGGACAGGGATCTTTCTTTTTTTATTGCTGTGTTCCCCATATTTAGACTTGTGGGACCACATAGTAAATAAAACTATGTAAGCTTCTGACCTCCTCTCTTCCCTCCCTTGAAGTCTATCCAACAGTGGGGTTTGGGGTCTGGTGGCTAGAAGGTGACAGGCTTCCTTCCACTGTACCTCTCAAAAAGTTGGAAAATAACAGGGTTTTGTAGTTCTGGGAACTGCACCCTCTACGTTTGCCCTTCAGTCCTTGGAATTTTCCAGGTGTAGACTTTTGCTTGACTGAACTCCACTTCATTTACTGCATTTCACATTCCAGCCACCATGTCTGATCCCCATTGTTGGGTAGATTTCAAGGGAGGGAAGGGAGGATGTCAGAAGCTTACATAGTTTCATTTACTATGTGGTCCCACAAGTCTAAATATGGGGAACACAGCAATAAAAAAGGAAAAATCCCTATCCACATGTACCTTCATTCTAGGGCAGAGGGTCAGACAGTCAAAGGTAAACACTAAACAATTGAATTATATGGTTTGTTGGAAGGTAGTAAGAAGTCTAGCTTATATTCTAAAGGAGGAGAGGTGGAGCAATTTGAGCAGAGGAATGACATAATTTGACTTATATCTTTTAAAAAGATTATTCTGTTGCTGTCAGGAAGCCAAAGTGGGAGCATATATGCCATGGAGGAGAGGATAACTATTTGAACCTATGGATAGGGTCACCAGATAATTGGGCCACTTCAGGGTGAAAGGGAATGCTATTAATAATTATAGTAAAACAGCAATGACAAACCAGAACTGGCCTGGGAAAATGTGGATGCATGGTCACACCAGTGTAAGAACAGAAGTAGCACAGATTAAATAGAGTCTGCAATGTGGGGTGACAGGGAAATTTTAATAGCATGGTCATGGTAGACCTCAGGGAGATGACACCTTACCTTTCCGAGCCACCATTTCTTTACTTATGAACAAATAAACTTTACCCACAATTATTGCTAAGCTTTTGCACAGTTCTGATATTTCACACTCAGTGGTCCAGGACTGATGGGCTACTCTTCTCTGACCTATAGGAGAGGGGAGAGGAGGGTACCTGGGAGAGCTGAGTGTGTTCATCAGAAAGGGCCCTGTTCATGTTTACAGATATGCTGCAGTCTTCTGTACTCTTTTCAACTACTAAACATGAATTTTCAAAGTTGTTCAGGCAAAAATGGTCCTCTGGCACAGGCAGGCTGTAATATGACTCACAACTTCATGTGATAGCAATCCTTCCTGAGGAGGTGGAGTGGTAGCCACCCCCATGGTGATCAGTGTTCTTCAAATTGACCTGTTTGTCCTTGACCTGTTGGTGTGTAAAGCCATCCTGTTGGGAAAATAGCAGAATAGCTGACAAAAATGTCTAAGAAGTTTATAGGTACTTCTGGCTGCATGAAAAGAGGATATTTCATCTGAATATAAAAAGCTAGAAGTGCCTTACCTGGCATAGCTCAGTGGTTGAGTGCTGGCCTATGAACCAAAGGATCTGTGGTTTGATTCCCAGTCAGGGCATATGCCTGGATTGCAGGTCAGGTCCCCAGTAGGGAGCACATGAGGAGCAAGCACACATTGATGTTTCTCTTCATCTCTTTCCCATGCCTTTCTCATCTCCTTAAAAATAAATAAATAAAATCTTTTAAACATTTTATAGAAAAAGAAAAAGCCAGAAGCAAGAGAAAGCCATCAGGTGAAAATAGCCAGTGACAGATGGTATGTAGGTTCTCAGGAGAGTGACGAAAGAGTCAGTTTAGCCCACAGGTTAAAAACACTGACTTCGCAGCCCAAGTGCCCATCAGTAGATGAGTGGATAAAAAAGCTGTGGTACATTTACACAATGGAATATTATTCGGCCATAAAAAAGAAGGAAATTTTACCCTTTGAGACAGCATGGACAGACCTACAGAGCATCATGCTAAGTGAAATAAGCCAGTCTGAGAAAGACCAGTACTGTACCATATGCTTTTACTCATATGTAGAATCTAGTGAACAAAATAAACTAAAAAAATAGAAGCAGACTCATAGGTAGAGAATGGACTGACACTTGCCAGACAGGAGGTAGTTGGGGGACTGGGTGAAAAATGTGAAGGGATTAAGCAAAAATAAAAAACCTCATAGACACAGACAACAGCAGATTACCAGAGGGAAAGTAGGGTGGGAGATATAAAAGAAGGTACAGGAGGAATAAGTGGTGATGGAAGGAGGCTTGACTTAGAGCCCGAACACACAATGCAATATACAGATGATGTGTTATAGAATTGCACACCTGAAACCTGTATACATTTATTAACCAATGTCACTCCAATAAATTTAATTTTAAAAATAAAAATAATAAAAATGCATAAATGAGAAAAAAAGAGCACTGGCTTCAAAGTCAGGCAAAACTGGATTCTGATTAGCCACAGTTAGTATTTAACTGCTATAAGCCTCAGTTTGTTTGCCTGTTAAATGGTGACAATAAAACCAATCCACGGGGACTTTTGAAATGGGTATAAAGTACTTAGCGTAGTATCCAGCACACTCTAGTGCTCAGTATGTGGGGAGCCATGGCAGTTGCTACCATCATGGTTATTGAGTTGTTGACTTAGAAATGACAGTTGAAACTATAAATGTGAATGGGTTGGAGAAGATATGAGGGAGAGCAAAAGTCTTTTAACAACCTCAGAAAACTCTTGAATTCAAGAAGAGAAGACAGAAACAACCCAAGGGACAGAGGCAAACACACGACAAGAGGTTGCACTTGGCAGCAATGTAGAAAGACAAATTGGAATGGCGCTGCCTCAGAGAAGGTGGCTGGCATCCTCAAATGCTACAGAGTGTCAATCACCATGAAGATCACCATTACCATGGGAAATATGTAGGCCATGGAAAAGCTCAATGATTGGTGCTGGACTAAAAGGAGCTAAGGAAAGCTATTTGAGGAGTAAATTAAATCACTAGATGCATTTGTTCAAGAATAATGCCAGTTAAAAAAGATACTAGCTGCAGTAATGACACCAGGGTTTAAAGCCAGAGGAGAAGGAGAGATTAAATGGGTCAGAGGAGAAAGAGTTCATTTTGAGAGCAAGAATCTGGAAGACACTGTAAGGGGTGACCTCCAGGGTTTAAGTGTAAAAGTTACAATAGCCTAAGACCTTTGTTTTTCAATTACTGTTTTTGCCTGGTCTGCTAATGTCTAGAAACAGAGTGGTATACACCACCCCCCATGAACCCAGAGCAGGCCCTGGGAACATTATAATCCCAGAGGATGTTTGTTGAATGAATATAATAATTCATATTCCCTCTTCAGGACATCTTGGTCTTTCCTTCTCCTGTAAACCCAGCTTTCAATGTCCTTCTTTGGAATTATTTCAGGTATGTTAATTTTCTAAACCTTCTCCCCAGAGTTGGACCCTTCACTTAGGCCAGGTTGCTCTTTCAGACAACAAGCCTACTATAAACTGCTCACCTAATGTCTTTGCCCAGATCAGTGTCTTGACTGGGATTCCTTTTGATCTTGTGCCAAACAAAATCCTTCAGGACTTAGTTTGAATCTCAAACTGCTCTGTTGGACTTTGCCAAGTGTCCCAGAGTAACGCTACTTTGACTCCTCTGAAAATGTGTTTGGAAGGCATTGCCTTGTGTTGACAGTTGTAGTTTCCTTTGCACAAGCCCAGCACCACACATGGCTTGGATGTTCTCAGGGGGTCATATGAAGACAGCTATTTCTGAATGCAGCACCAAAGAGTATCAAAAATTTCCTGGCCTCCTTGACCCATTTTTAAGACTTTGTGCCTGAGCCTGAATAAAAGTGACACCCAAATAGATATTTCAGATCCCATAGACTTGGATGCTGAAATAGCTACTTCAGTAATTACTTCAGCAATTACTATGACTATCTAAAAAATTACCCCCAAATTTAGTGGCTTAAAACATGACAACATTTATTTTGCTCACAAATCTGCAAATTGGACAGGACTCAGCAGGAATAATTTGCTCCATTCTACTCTGTAACAGATGG
The DNA here is from genome assembly GCA_004024845.1 of Tonatia bakeri. Lineage (NCBI taxonomy): Eukaryota > Metazoa > Chordata > Mammalia > Chiroptera > Phyllostomidae > Tonatia > Tonatia bakeri. The sequence continues at coordinate 14,565 of PVIA01006834.1, forward strand.
GGCGGTTTGAGGCAGGTAGTTAGAACGACCTGAAAGCCCACTTATTCACATGTCGGGTGTCTGGGCTGGGGACCCTCAAATAGCTGGAGGCTGGGACAGCTGGAGTTTTCCAAGACTTTCTATCTGCATGTGCTTTCTCAATTAGGTCTCTCCAGTAAGGCGATTTCAGGGTTGTCAGACCTCTTAACTGTTGACTAAAGATCCCCCAAGGGGTATGTTAAGATCGTACAAGCCAGGTTCAAGGGCAGGAAAATGGAGCCTACATCTCGATGGTGAAGTTCAAGAAGGAAGGCAAGTAGAATGGAATAGATGTATAGTGTGACCATATTTAGAAAATATTGTACAATCTACCACCCTTATATTTTTCCTTTGATACACCTTTTGACCACTCCTCTTCTGGCTCCACCTCCATTTTGACGGCATTCTGTTTACTCCCAGCTCTTGATCTTTGCCTCAGTGTCCTGCCAATAGCTATAAGGTGTAAAAGCTTGAACTTTGGATCAAACCAAAGCAAAATACTGTCTCTCACTTGTATAACCTTAGGCAAATAACTCATCTTTGTGATCTATAGCTCTCATCTGGACAAAAAAAAGAGGATGAAACTACTTTCCCATGCCATTGTTCTCAATAAATGATTCCATCCTTTCAATCCTTATTGCGCCTCCACCTGGCCCCAATCAGGCCTGAGAACTCCCTCCTGGGCCTGTCCTGTGGATAGCCCCACACCTAGCTTCTCCAGAGAAAAACAGAACAAAATCAGTCTTTAAATGAATGCCACTAAGTGCATTCATTCTACAAGCACTGCCTTCACATGATAAACTACTTAATCATGTGCTAATGATGAATAGTCGATTATCCTGATGCCAAACTTTGGAGGACGAGCATGCCCTCTGTGCCCTGGTGTTAATTACTTTCTTGACTAACTCCATGAGATACTTATTAAATTTTGAAACTCTCTGCTTATGAAGTGCCCACGCCAATGCAGCTACTATCTCTTTCACTTTCTGAATTTAAGGAACAAAAATGCCAACCAGGGAATAAAGGAAGAGTCTTTCTGAGGTGGGGAGAAGCAGATGGAAATACATTGTACTAGGACCAATCGTCCAGGGAGCAGCAGGAGCTGTGGAATACAGAGGCAGCTCCGTGTAACACAGCAGCCACACAGACCTGATTCTAATGATTCATCACGCTGGCATTTGTGAGCATTGTGGTCTCAAGCAACTTAGCTTCCCTTACAGTTTAATCTATAAAATGGGATTGTGGTATCTACCTTGTTGACTTGCTGTCAGCAATAGTGCTAATCTTGGAGATAGTGCCTGATCCACAAAGTGTGAGCAATAAATGGCAGATACCACTGTTGCTAATTACTATTACCACTACTGGAGCTTGATCTGATAATACCCCATTATATTTAGTACCCAAGACAGCCAGCATCAGAGAAAGACAAAGGTAAATAATGGAAAGAGGTAAATAGTATGAAGGAGAAAGAGGTGATCCTCAAAAGTTTCTTTAATGATCTCAACAGTGATATCAAGACTTTGCTGTCAACATTCTCTGCTTATTTAGATATCTTTCCTAAGTTTTGTCACTTGAAAATTTCATGAAATCCAATCAAACCAGGAAATAAATTTAAATCCCAGTACCATCACCTCCTTGCTGTCTGGCTTCAACTTGTTGTTCTATAAGATGGAGATAATACAGATACTACATGTTCATTTGATATAATAACTACACCAGATGTATGTTGGAGACAATACATACACTACATGTAATATATCTAAAATGCCTATTTTGTAGTAGGAGCACCACCAACCTTAAGACAAATTGTCTCTTTGAACTCAAGAAATATTCAAGCCTCTACAACCTATGGTAGAAGCACAATCCACAATCTGTACTCTCCACACATTGCTGTAGCCCACCCCCATGCACACACTCACCTGTGGGCACACACATGCACACACACTTATATACATATTCACATATATAAAAACATGCACATGCACACACATACACAACCACATACTCACGCACATTCACACACTGACACATGCACACATATAGTCACACATTCAAATGCAAAGCCTTCCCCTAGAATAGGTGCCCATTCTGCCCCCCACCCCAGCCCTTAGGTTATCCACTTAAGTAATCTTGGAGGGGAAATCAATTTGCACCCAGAAAAGGATACAACTCAGAAGAGATTGTTCTGACTGCATCTCTTTGGTCACAATGTGTCTCACACCAGGCCATGCAAATTATGAATAATTTTCTCGGGCTATTGAAGATTTAACAAATCCAAGATGATGTCACAGTTTCCTGGGGACTTTATAAGAACACATACCTGGGCCCTTCCACATATCCACTGAATCAGAATACAGAGAGCTGAAGTCCTGCAATGTATATATTTTTAAAGATCCCTATACAATTTTAATGTTCAACCACATTCAAGAATAACTTACAAGATTGTTGCAATCACTCTGCATGATAGCTTTGGGTAGAATAATTAATTGATTTTATTGATGAAGGAAGTGAAGATGAATAATATTTGACCAAGTTGCAAACCAGTGAGGGGTATAAACAGGTTCAAAATTTTTTTGACCACTACTCCAACCCTGCTGGTAAGTAGTCATATAACTGTGGAAAAGTCCCTAAGAGTCTCTGGGCTTTTATTTCCCTATATATAAAATGGACATAGTGCTCTAGTCTCCTTTCAGGTTTAAGGAAGAATAATAAAAATAATATAAGGAAATGTGTGAGAAAATTAACTGTACACTTCAAGAGCAGATAGGAGATGCTCTCATTATTTAAATTCAAGACCTAGAACTTCTCCAGAAGTTAAAGTATCTGTTGTTTATACAGATTACCAGGTAGAGCATTTCCATCTATTTCTATCTGGTGCGTCAGAGTGGGCACAGGACCCAGAGCCCCTTCCAGAGGAAATTGGAATTGGGATGTAGGGCAATTTATAGTCTCTTTGGGGGACTAGAACTTGTAATATGGTTACTAAGGCAGTCACTTTCCCCACCTTATGCACTGAGGAGCTAAGACTACCAGTCTACTAAGAAAGAAGAAATAACTACACAGTGAGAGAAGCAAAGATACAGGGGCAAAATAAAAGTATTCTCTACCAGCTGTCCATGCTCTGGTTCCAGTTCATTTCTGAGTCTTTTGCACATTCCTTGAAATACTCCATTATCTTTATAATTGATTTCCAATTTGTGTCTAAACTAGTTCAAATGACTTTCTGTTAGTGTTATCCAAAAATTTCTCTAAAATATGCAGACCTAGTCACTTTAAGAAATGCTTTTACTGATGATGTAGACAACATAAAAGAAAGTGGCCATGCCTCTTTGCTCTCCAACAGTTACACAGATGCCAGGGCCCTCCTTCATCCATCCGGTTGCTTCCCTTGGGATGTCTCCCAGCTCCTCAGAGGTAGAGAAGGTGGAATATTTTGCTCTCTCCATTAATTATAATGACCTTCTTTTCATCTGTAGTGACCATCATGTTCTGGAATCTTCTTTCAGATTTATGATGGTTCTTGTCATCCTACAGCTGTTTGGCCAATCCAAAGACAGAGGAAAAAAAAACTAGGAAATAACTGGATTTTATGTGACTTCATTAAAGGCAAATCTATTTAGATTTCTGTTTGGGGCATAAAAGTTATTATTTTCTAAATGCCTGATAAGAAGGCTAAGAGCTAAATATTTGGTGGCTCTATATTGAGTGCACTGTGCTATGTAGGGTTTTTTTTGGTATTGGTCTTGCTCCTGAATCTATTTTATGTCCCTAACCTTATTTTGCCTTTTCTTCTTTCTTATTTCTAATATATATTATTTCTCTGCATTTGCAGCCTCCTTAAACCCTTTCTGAAATAAGAGGCAAATATAACAAAATAAAAATAGATTTCCCCTTTGTTACCAGAAGAATTCTTCCACTTTTATGTTGCACGTTGACACATAAAATGATGGATAGTCAGAAATTCTGTGTGGGAGGGAAGAAAGGAGGCTTGCTCTGCTTCTGGTCCTCAAGTTCTACAGCACTACAGACACAGTGGAGATGGGCATGTGATGGTGGACTGCAGGGTTAGGCTTCCTGAGTCCCTCAGGAACTTTCCCTCCCAGTCACACTGAGGCGCACGTGACAGATGTGGAAGTCAGACATGGGTTTAAGACCTTCTCACCACTCACTACTTGAGTGCTTCTAGAAAACCACTAGATATCTCAGCCTCAGTCTCCCCATCAAAAGAAGATAAAATGATGCCATCCTTTTTATCAGAATTTAAGATAAATAATGGGAATAAATGGGAATAGCATGGGTCAATAAATAGAAGCAACATATCTGATTATTCAACTGTTCAGCACCATATCTTCATTACCTAATAAGTATTTATTATCTGCCCCCTGTGTGCTGGGTGCTGAATATCTATTTTATTTGGGAAGATGAGACATATATGCAAATAATTATGATACTAGACATTATCTAAAGGGAGCATCATAGAATAGTAGGACAATAATTACAGAGCTCAGAGATGTTTAGGTTTAGCTTCTCACAGAAAACTTTAGGAAGGTGGTGTGAACTTCAAATATGTGTTAGAAGCCTTTCAACAGCCAACAACTGGAGGTGGCATTCCATGTAAATAGAATGAGAAGAGCAGTGGCCCTGACGGAGGACTGAAAAATGTTGTCTGGCAGATGTTAGCATCAGGTAGGACTTCAGAGGTCACCTAAAGAACACTTAGGTGAGAGACTAAGAATGAGTCTTAATCAAATACTCATTGTCATTCAGTTTGGCATTCTTCTATACACACACACACACACACACACACACATACACAGCTTCAATAAATAAGGCTCAGCAAACGCCAGCTAATGAAAATCAAGAAGTGGGCTGAAAATGCTTCAGTGGGAATCTTGGAGACAAGATCCCAGGGTCAATATTCTAAATTAATTGAGCAGGAAACATTACATAAATCTGAGCACAGCATGAGATCTATACGTGATACAATTGGACAGGCTACAGGCCCCTGGAGCAAACTCTCTCTCTCCAGTTCCTGAAAATCTAGTTCCTGAAAGATAGTTCCTGAAAATCTATATTTTGGTTAAGACATTGAAAGCTTATATTAAAATGTGAGTCTCACTATATATCAGCTTCCCTGGGAAGCAGCCACTGCAATAGAGATTGCATGCAGGCAGTTCACTTTGCAACATGCTCAAGTTCCATAGCGTGGAAGGGAGTGAAGGAAGCAGGGTAAGGCAGACAGAAAAAGTAGGCTGTGATGCAGGTGCAAAAAAGGCCTCAGATTATCCCACAGGAGCTCTGATGCTGGAATTGCTTTTCAGAGTTGTTCCTTATTGAGACAAGGGGGTCAAGCCTTTCTATGTCCATGTCAACCAGTCAATAAATGCCCAGAAAATGGGGCATGACCTTGGGCCAGGCGACTCCCTTTAGTCAAGGGATTTTCCAAAGATAGCTAAGGGCCGTTTGCTGGTGGCTCTTCCAGCAGTTTGAGAAATAGATCCTTACTCCTTACTCCTTGCTTCTGAGGAACACATTCCAGCAACCACTGCCTGTATGTGTACAACTGTACTACACCTTCAATTATTAAATCTATGTAGCAAGGACAAGACCAGGAAGCAAGGGGACACTGTCTGAGAGAGCAAAAGGGACAAGAATATCAGTAGCAGTGACTCCCATCCAGGAAGGGCCCACCTGGATCAGGCAGCATGGGGGACCCCAGACCATTGAGGGCAATAGGGCCTTCTAGAGAAGCAGGCACAAAGTAAAAAGAATGGAACATCTTAACCCTTACTCAGTGACAGTTTTGTCACATATTATCAGTATAAGTAATAATAATATATCTATAATTGTTTGAGTACCTACTATGGATCAAGCACTGTGTTTTTCATAAATAAACACTACCTCATGAAAACTGGGCATTGTCAGTATTATAAGCTCATTTTACAGAAGAGGAAAACAGATTCAGAATGAAGATTCCAAAGTCCCAGATCCCAGGAGTGGCAAGTACATGATTAGGTGGGTCTGACTCCAAATCCATGCCGTGTCCGCCTCATGGTACTTTGACTTTGCAAAGTCCCACTATTCCAAAATGATATGTCAGAGTCCACCACAGAGTACAAAGGGAAGGCCCACCCGCAATGCCTGTTTCAGCCAAGATGGCCCTAATTGTATCGGTTCTATAAAAAGAATCCAGTAACAATTCCACTTTGGGCTATAAAAACTAGACTTGAAGAAACCACTGTGCTTCTAGTATTAGTATTGCCAGAACCTTTGACAATTCTTCCTTGTATGTGGCACATTCTTTTAGACTAAGGGTGCAACATTATATGTTGGTTAGGGTCACAGCCTCTGGAGTCAGGCTATGTGGGTTCAAATCTCTACCTCAGAATCTGTGTAATCTTGAGTGTTATTCTTCAGTTTTTTTAAATCTATAACATAAAGATAATAACAGAACTATCTTCATAGATATTTTATGAAAATTAATATAGTAAATGCTTAGAATACTCATCAAATACTAAGCATTAGATAATTGCTAGCTATTATAATTTTTATGTGTGAATCAGTGAAATCTGAAAGGCTGTCTCTGAATCACCCATATCTGCCTATTTATTCAGTCCTAGAAATTATAATCCAAAAGGATACAACAAATGTTATCTCTTTTTCTACCAGCCAAATCTACTGCAGCCAAATGCTCATTAATCATCTGATTCATTAATTCTATCGTGAATTCATCCAGTCAAGATTTATTGAGCATCTCCTATATGCTAAGCAAAGTTCTAAGTACTGATGATATAGGGATAAGTAAGAGATGTTGCGGCCACCGACCAGCAGTGACTGTGGATGGCTCATAGACCCACGAGAAAAACATACACAGAGACAACCAGGTCCTGTGGGGAAGTAGGGTTGGATTTGGCCACTCCCTCTAGTGGAGAGTGCCAGGCCACCCTCCCTAGGGGAGAGCACTCTAGGGGAGAGTGCCTCCTTCCTCTGCCCAAGCGGGCTTTTATTGGGTTCATTTGCATAAGAATTCAGGTAAAGCTCATTTCTCATTGCCAGGAAGAAAGGATCGAACAATAGACAACAAGGAAATCTGAGGGCTTATTTTGAGTCAGGGTCAAAGAGCTGTAAAAGACTTTGAGGAACAAACTTACTTCCTCCTCGGACCCTTCTCATTCAACCAAGAGCATTCTAAACAAAGCAGGTTTCACAGGATTTTACATATTCTTTCTTAGACCTGATCACCCAGGGAAGCCGCCCTATCTAGCACAGGGGGGCACCACCCTGTCATTGTTCAGGCTTGGGTGGAGCAAGGAAACTAAGACAGCCAAGAGATTAGGAGACCTCTTGCAGACAGAATGAAGACTCAGGCTTTATCGAAGCTGAAGGGTAAGGGTCCATCACCCCCTTTTGCTGTAGCCCCCAAAGCCCTTCCTTGGGGGCCTCCCACATGATCGTGCCTGCCTTAGGTTATCCCCCCCTTGGGGAATCTCACCTCTCATTGGCTAACTGACCAAGCATCAGGGGTCAGGCAGGGTAAAGTAAAAGGAGCAGAAGCAGCACTCCTGCCAGGGAGATAAGTTTTTGCCTCCTTGCTGGCTTTCAGTCCAAGGTCGTTCCCTCAGCCTTAGCCTAGGCAGGGGTTACAGCTTCTGATACCAGGCAGGGCAGTTCCCAACAAAGAGAGACTAAGGTTCTAATCTTATGCAGTGGATATCTCATTACAGGAGATAGACAACAAAAATATATAAATATAGAATTTGTCAATGATTACTGTGGGGGAGAAAATTAAGCAAACTAAGTAGATAGAGAGGAACAGGAGAGGTATCACATTTGGGGACCACAGAAGGCCTTTGCGATTAGGTGACACTGAAACACAGACTGGAATGAAATTAGAGAGCAAGAAACACACATGTAACTGGTTGTGCAGCAGAGGGAGTAAACATGCAGTGCAAAAGTCCATGCAGGTCCTTGGAACCTTGGAAGTTTTAAGGAATATAACTCAAATCAGGAGGCAGATAATACAGATCTTTAAAGAACACGGTAAGGAAGTAGATTTCTACTAAATGTGATGGGAAGTTATTAGAGAGTTCTAGGCAAAAGAATGACATTTCCAAATTTACTTTTTGGAGTAAAGATCCAAAGATCACTTGGACAACCATAGGAAAAATGGGAAGTTGAAGACTGGAAACAGGGAGACCAGTAAAGAGGTCAGGGTGAGGTACGAAGATGGAGTGAGTCAAGTGGTCAAGGTAATGGGAATAAGAAGTGGTCAGGTTCTAGACATGTGTCAGAAGGCAGGAACCATCAAGTTTTACTGATGAGTTTGGGTGTGGGAGTGGAAGAATAAGTAAGAGATATAGTCAGTAATAACTCCAAGACTTGGGGGAATCTTCACTGTATGGTCTTTTATACAAGAATGGGATGGGATGTGTCCATCCTCAGTGGGGTGTGCCCCACTGAGGGTGTGGGAAGAGATGAAAAAGATGGTGGACTAAGCACTGGGTCCCCCTTACCTTTAAAGGTCAAGAAGGGGAGGGGGCCTCAGTAAAGGGAGTGAAGAGAAAAAGCCAATAGGACAGAAAGGGATCTAGGAAAGGAGGTGCTCCAGAAGCCATGAGAAGAAAATATTTTAAGAAGGAAGTTGTGAATGGCTATTTCAAATGATGCTTCAAAATAGGTTTAAAAAGATGAGTCCAAAAAATTGAACTTTGGATTTGAGAAAGTTTGAGGTTGGTGACCTTGACAAGAGCAGTTTACTGCAGCATCAGGGACAAAAGCCTGCTGTGAGTTATTTCATAAAAAAGCAGGGGCTGACGTAGTATTAACCGCACTTTGAGAGGTAGTGCTGTGAAGCAAAATGAAGTGAAGGTTAAAGAGATTGTAGATAAGAGAGTACTATTTAAGATGAGAGATACCAAAGCAGATTGTAGGCTCCTGAGAATAATCCAGGAGGAGAAAAATAATGGTAGAGCAGAAGAGAGAGGGGATGATCTTTGGGCAAATGCCCTTGAATAATAAGGCAGAGCAGGATCTGGAGAACAAGGAGAGAAGCCAGTATATTTGGGCTCAAGGCAGAAGGAAAGAGACAGGTACAAATGGGTGACAAACAAGGAGTCAGAAACCTTTCCTGATAAGAAATTATCTCTTCTGATAAGGGAACTGAAGCCCCCAGCCATTAAGAGACTCCATAATCACACAACTAGTTAATGGCAAAACCACTTCCAATCCCCCTGAAATTAAATCACCAGGTCTCAGACCACTAGAAAGTGTTTATTATTCTTTCTGTACCTCATCGTATTGTCTCTTTTAGATTCATGGTTGCTGGGGTTGTTGTTGTTGTTATGGTTGTTTAATGATCCTGAATTCTTCTTGAACTTCTTGGTCACATGCCAAACACTAATATAATGAATAGTCTGGATTGTGCCCTGAATGTCCACTTACAGAGATTTAAAAATCCCCAGTGACCATTTGAGAGGAAAAAAATCCTTTGGATCCACCTAATATCTCTTTATGATGGGGACAGAATCTCCTGAGTATAGTCATTAACATATTCTATGTGCATTTTTCTATTGTCTATCTTACACAATGAGCAGAGCTGAGTGCTCTGCTCACAACAAATGTGTGTTGAAAACTAGTGAATAAACCAGTGAACCATCAATATTACAAATTTTTGGAACTTCTAAAATTGAGTCAATTATTTTTCAAACCTAATGTTAATTCCAGCATTTTCACTGTAAAATACCTAAGGGTGTTTTATTTCACATTTGTTTGTAGACTGAAAATTGAATAATATAATTGTTCATAAAATGAACAGGCAAATACATAATTGCAAATTACTCAGGCCCAATTATTGGTATTCAGCCTTAGGAACAGAGGTTAACTGCTATGTTATCATAAAAAATAATCATATTAATCCCAGATTTAGTTAATCCAGAATATCACAAAGACCTGGGGCCAGAGGCCTATGGTGTGCAAACTCCACATGGCCCCTGAAGGACATCTGGTTAGCACAGAAGAGACTGACTAGATAGGGAAGTCACCTGGTCACTTTCCAAACTCTGTCCCACTAAAAAGTTCCTGAGCCATTCTTAAACTCAGATGGATGCCCAGCAATCCTTGCTACTGCTGTAATTGACTATAAAGTTGTGAATTTTCTTCCAGCCTTACCTTGATTAGGCAGGCAGCCCTTCATTGCTCAAGAGTTAGGGAGCATATTCTTTCAACCCTTATATACAACATGGGGTCATGTCCAGGGCAAAAGACAGGCTCTCACTTGATCTTTTTTTATTACTCTAGCTTTACTGAGATGTAATTGACATGTAATATTGTATAAGTTTGAGGGGTACAACATAATGATTTGATATACATATACAAGGTATGTCCAGAAAGTATCCAGCCATGTGATATGAAAAATAGAGACATTTATTGAAGAAGATACAAGATACAAGAAACATTGTACATAGTTCCCTTCAAAGTAGGCACCTTGGGACTTCACACAGTTCTTCCAGTCACCATCAGCTGCCCCATCGTATTTTCCTGAATCTCATTGACAGTCTGAAATCTCTTTGCTTTCAAAGGTGATTCTAGTTTGGGGGAAAAAACAGAAGTTCCAGGGTGCCAAATCTGGGCTGTCGGTGTGGGGTTTCAGTGGCTGAGTCACCTGGGTGACTTGATGTTTCACAAAAAATACTCTACACAAGACATGGTGCATGAGTGGGAGTGTTGTGATGAAGCAGCCAGTCACCAGTTGCCCATAGCTGCAGCCTTCTGAATCATCCAAATAGTTTTCCAAGGAATGTTCAAGCTTAATGCAAAATTTGATGCAGATTCATGTTGTACTTCCTCAGTCATTTTGAATGCCATGGCCACACACCAACCCCTCTGACTAGTATAGTGAAGTTGTCATTGTTTATACATACATACATACTCATTCCAGCCCACTCTTCTTGGCTGCCAGGTTACATTAACGTCATTCAAACTATTCTCATTATATTATTAACAATGGCTGGACTTTTCCCAGACAGACCTATGTGAATCAATTACAATGTACAGTTAATTATTACATCTATCATCTCACATAGTTATTATTTTATTTTTGTGGTGAGAATTTTCAAGATATATTGTCTTATCAACTTCCAAGTTTACAATCCCAAAAATTTATTTATCTTATAACTGAAACTTTGTACTCTGTTTTCATGAGTTTATTTTTCTTTTTAGATTACACATATAAGTGAGATCATATGGTATTTGTCTTTGCCTGATTTATTTCACTCAGCAAATCACACTCAAGGTCTATCCATACTGTTGCAAATGGCAGAATTTTCTTCTTTTAAGGTTGAATAGTATTTTCTTGTGTGGGTGTGATATTTTATTTATCCATTTACTTTTGACAGACACACAGGTTGTTTCCATGTCTTAGCTATTGCAAATAATGCTGCATGAGCACAGGGTTAGCTATCTCTTCTAGATAGTGATTTCATTTCTTTTGCATATATATATATATATACTCAGATTTAGGATTACTAGCTCAGTAGTAACTCTATTTTTAGTAACTCTGTTTTTAGTAACTCTATTTTCATGTAGTAACTCTATTTTGAAGAGCCTCCATACTGTTTTCCATAGTGGCTATATCAATTTATATTTCTACCAATAGTGCACAAGGGTTCCTTTTTCTCTACATTTTGCCCAACACTTGTCATCTCTTGTCTTTTTTATAACAGCCATTCTAAAAGATGTGAAATGATATCGCATTGCAGAGAGATTGGCGTTTCCCTGATGATGAGGTGTTGAGCTTCTCATCATGTACCTCTTGGGCATTTGAATATTTTCTTTGGGAAAATATCTATTTAGAACTTTTGCCCATTTTTAATTGCATTATATTTTTAATGTATTGAGTTGTGCGTATGAGTTTCTTATACAGTTTGGATTCAGACATATGACTTGCAAACATTTTTTCCCATTCCATAGGTTATCTTTTTATTTTGTTCATTATTTCCTTTGCTGTATAGAAGCTCTTTAATTTGATGCAGTCCCACTTTATTTTTGCTTTTGTTGCTTGTGCTTTTGGTATCATATCCAAAAACTCATTACCAAAATCATTGTCAAGGAGATTTTTTTGTTTGTTTTCTTCTAGGAGTTTTGTGGTTTGATATCTTATTTAGGATTCCTAAATAAGGTACATTATGGATAGTCTTTAATCCATTTCAAGCTAATTTTTGTGAGCAGTATAAGATAGGGGCATAAGATACAGATACAGTTTTAATTTATTTTTCTTTTTTGCATGTGGATATCCAGTTTTCCAAACACCATTTATTGAAGAAATTATCTGTTCCCCATAGAGTATTCTTAATGCTCTTGTCAAATAATACTTGACCATATGAGCATGGGTTTATTTCTGTGCTTTTGATATTAAGCCATTGCTTTATGTATTTATTTTTATGGCACTTCCATATTATTTTGATTGCTATAGATTTGTACCATAGCTTAAAAATCAAGGAGCATAATACTCTGCTATTCAGTCTTCTGTGGTTCCATACTAATTTTAGGATTTGTTTCTACTTATATAAAAAATGTCATTTAATCTTGATAGGGTTTGCATTAAATCTATAAATGATTTTGGGCAATGTGGACATTTTAAGAATATTACTTTTTCATCCATGAACATAAAATCTTTTCATTTATGTATGCCTCTTTAAATTCCTTTCATCAATATCTTACAGTTTTCAGTGTACAAAATTTTCATCAACTTTGTTAAATTTATTCCTAAGTATTTTATTTTTAATCCTATTGTAAATGAAATAGTTTTCTTTTTTTTGGGGGGGGGGATATTTCATTGTTAGAGCATGGAAATGCAACAATTTTTGTCTCTAAGTTTTTATCCTTCATCTTTACTGAATTTGTTTATTAGTTCTAACAGATTTTGGTGGAATCTTTAGGATTTTCTGTATATAATATCATAACATCTGCAAACAGGTGAGTTTAATTCTTTCTAATTCAAATGGCTTTTATTTCTTTTTCTTGCCTAATTGCTCTGGCTAGGACATCTAGTACTATGTTGAATAAGAAGGGTGAGAGTGGGCACACTTGTCTAGATTCTTATTTTAAAGGAAAGTCTTTCAGCCTTTATTGAGTATTGTGATGTTAGCTCTAGGGTTGTCATATATACCTTTCATTATGGTAATGTACATTCCTTCTATACCAAGTTTTTGGGGTAATAAAGTCCTCAACTATTTTTATATTGGCACTTATTGCTCCTTGTATATCTGTAAGTATTTGTTTTATATATTTAGGTGCTATAATATTGGGTGCAAAAACATTTACAACTTTCTTGATGAATGGACCACTTATCTTTATATAATGGCCTTCTTTGTCTCATGACCATTTTTAGCTTAAAATCTATTTTGCCTCATATAAGTGTAGCTACTCCTGGTTTCTTTTGGTTATCATTTGGTTAAAATATATTCTTTTTATCTCTACTCTCAGCTTATGTGTGCCCTTAGAGTTAAAGAGATCTCTAGTAGGAAGCATATTGTTTGACTTTGTTTTGTTCTGGTTGTTATTTATCCATTAGCCCATTCTATGTCTTTTGATTAGATACTTTAATCCATTTACATTTAAAGTAATTATTGATAGGTAATGACTTACTATTGCAATTTGATTAATAATTTTCTGACTGTTTTGTAAAATTGTTGTTTCTTGCTTTCTCTCTTTCTGTCCTCCTTTGTGATTTGATGATTTCTTATAGTGGTATTCTTTGACTCCTTTATCACAATCTTTTGTGTATCACCTATAGGGTTTTTATTTATGGTTATCATGAAGCTTACATAAAATATCTAATAGAAATAAAATATAACTTTAAGCTAATAAAACAACTTTGATAGCATATGGAAACTGTACTTTTATTTCTCTCCCCACTCACATTTTAGGTACTAGTGTTATAATTTACATCCTTTTAATACTGTGTATTCAATAACAAATTATGGTACTTAGTTATTTTTAATTTGTTTTGTCTTTAACTTTAGAGTTGTGACTTATGAACCACCATTACAATACTAGAGAATCTTATTTTGACTATAAGTTATCTTTACTTGTGAGTTTTACAAGTTCACATGTTTTACAGTATTAATTAGCATCCTTTTATTTTAGCCTAAATATATGGGAATTTTGTATACATATAAAAATATATGGGAAATATATATATTTATATATTTATATCTATATAAATTTATGTGATTGCATACATAAATATATGTGATTATATATAAATTTATGTGATCATATATATATATATATATAAAATCACATAAATTCTATAGGTTTTCTTTACTGTTTTTCATTATTTGTTCTTTTTAATTTTAAATGACCTACCATCAAATTCACTGATTCTTTCTTTTGCTTGGTTGAATCTGCTACTGAAGCTCTTTACTGAATTCTCCCATTCAGTCACTGTATTTTTCAGCTTCTGGATTTCTTGGGGTTTTTTAACAGTATTTTTTAATTGAACTTCTCATTTTGTTAATGCATTGTTTTCCTAATTTAATTTAATTGTTTCTTGTAGTTCACCAAACTTCTTTAAGAGGATTATTCTGAATTCTTTGTCAGGCAGCTCATAGAGCTCTATTTCTTTAGGGTCAATTATTGGAGCTTTATTAGTTTCATTTGATAGTGTCCTGTGTACCTAATTCTTTTTGAAACTTGAATCCTTGCATTGGTAACCATGCATATGAGCAAGCAGTTTCATCTGCCACACTTTACAGGTTCACATCATTAGGGAAAGACTTCATCATTCAGCTCTGCTCGAGGCACTTGGATGGTTATCTGGTAATGTCCATGGGCATATAAGGCTTGCTTTTGGGAAAGGAGTCTCTAGTTGGGTGATGCCACTACCCAGGGTCTAAGGATTTGGGAGATTCTGTTGTCTGGACTACTCATTCAGGTGGACTCACACGCAGGGTTTCATGGTCAATCAGGTCTCAGGCTGTGCACTGTGATCACGTAGCCCACTGGCTATGCTCCACTCTTTCGCAAGGTCACTCCCCAGTCTTTCCAGTTAAGAGGAATGGTGTCCAGTTGTACTCTGCAGTGGGCTGCAGGGGGAGCCTGTGCTGTTTTAAAGCAGAGTTGCTGTTAGTCTCCCTGGTCAAGTGAAGATACCAGTTATGCTCTCCAGCTGGGCAGGCTGCCTCACTGCTGGGCAAGGTTGCAGGCTGCGATAATAATTAGGGCAGGTTGATAGGCTGGGTTCCAAAGCTGCCAGGTTCACTCTTCAGGCTCCCTGGTTATGTGAGGTGACAGGGTAGGCTTACAAGTTGTGCAGAGCTATAGGCTTGGCTTCCTTCTTAAATAGGGCTGTAGGATGGTTCTGTAGCTTTTTAGTTTTTTAGATGAGACATTCTGGTTGGGCAGGACTGGCAGCTATACTCAATGGTTAGACGGGGCTGTGAATTTGCTTCCCTTCCTACTCAGAGCTATGAAAGGGCTCCACAGCCAGCGTAGTCCATTGGTTGGGGACCCAAATCAGGTAAAACTGCCAACCAAATTCCCTGTGTAGACAAGGCCACCAGAGCAGCTATGTAAATGCTCAGAGCTGCTGGCTGGGATCTCTTTTCAGGCACCACTGAAAACAGGAATTCAGTCTGCCAAGATCTGTGCACTAGTTGATGTAAATAAACTCTGCCTCTCTCCTCTATCTCTATCTGATCTCCAATCATCAAACCCTGCAGATTTCCTCAGTACACCTTTTGAGGCAAGACCCAAGTGGGCCTCCTGGGTAGCATCTCATAACACTGGGGGAGCTGGATGGTTACTATCTTTGGTTCCTTTCCTGCTGGGAAAACTGTAGGCGCATGGAGGCCCACTGTGCAAGCCCGGGGGAGGAGCAATGCAATCAAATTTCACTTTGATCTCACTGGTTGTTTTTCCCTTCTAATGTGGTGCTTCTCAATTTCTATGGTTCATAGAGGGAGCAGGAGACAGGGTACATCAGCCTCATCCTGGTATTCTGGGATTTTGACAATGGTGTGCTATAGATGGATAGTTACTAGTTAGTTTTCTTCTGAGGGGGAATCAAAGCTGGGAATAACCTATGTTTCTATCTGTTCACCTGCTCTTGAAAGAGGATAGAAATGAAGATTCAAGTTGCAATATTGGATTTAAATGAAAATCTCAATGGAAATGTTGCAGTTGTCAAGTGTTTAACAAAATAATAGGGAAAAGCAATAAGAGTAATCAGAATGTGTTTTCTTTAAAAAAGAAGGTACTATACTGGAATAACTAATGAGAGTACCTAAGGAGATTTTGTAACAGTAGTAGAATATTTGACTCTGAATGCCCTGTGTTGTCCACAATAGACAGTGCATGGCTTTGGAGTCACACAACATTTCTAACCACAGTCCCACCTTTCCCTCCTTTGGGACATTGAACCAGTTATGTAATCTCCCTGAGCCTCAGATTCCTTGACTGTAAAATAGAACCTGCCATCTAGATTAGCTAGGAAGATTAAATGACATAAAATGTACAAAGCTTGGTTCCTGTTCCCCCTTTTCCCTGCCTAGGGTCTCACTAATCTTGAACTCCTTCCTCCATCTGCACATTTTTAACAGGCTTTCAGGAAAAGCTAGGGACTTCTAAATCACCTACTGTATACACATATGTGGCCAATACTACACATGGTGAATATACAGATAAATAGATTTTCTTAGATTTTTTCCATCCCTCATTTCTTTTATTTTTAATCATTTTACTGTTGTTCAATTACAGTTGTCTACATTTTCCCTCCACCACTCCCTCATTTCTTGATTTGACATTTCAGTTTAGGGAAAGCTAATGCAATAGCTATTGCCACATATGTGAAATTGGTGAATATCATTTCTGATGTATAACTGCTTGCAGGTGCCCCCTCATTTTCACCAGGGGCCACATCAGCCTCACAGTTGCCTTCAAAGGGCCAAATGTAATTTTAGGGCTGTATAAATGTATGTTATACAGTTAACAGTTAACAAGTAAGCAAGAGCTCAGCCCTGCCGCTGGGTAGAAACAATGTGGAGGGCCAGATTTGGCCCTCAGGCCTTGTGTTTGCCACCTGTGTGCTAAAGAGATTAAAAAAACCTTAAGAACATTTTACTTTTCCCATGACTAAAGCATTGGGTAAAATCACTGAGATTAATATTGGAGTGTCAATTGCCCTGGGAATATGTGCTAACTAAAAATGGAGAGAAGCAGAGTGGGGCAAGTCATGTGTAAACACTCAAACACTTGGATCTAGCAAAATATTTCAAATATGACTTTTGGTATTGTAAACCCTCAGGGCAGGAACAATGTTTTTCTTGAATCTGTATAGCCCCAAGGATACTGTCGTTACTCCACAAACATGAAATAAAATAATAGTATTCATAGTTTACTATGTACATTTTGTCATGTCTCTTGAGTCTGATACATTCAGTTGGGATTACTGCTAGCAGCTGTATAGAAATTAATTTCTAAGAAGATGATAGAAAGTTCTTTCTTTTGCAAACTTGTTTCAGTCAACAAAGAAATCACTCATCATCCAGGGAGGCTTCCTGAATTGATCAGAGGAGATGTTGGTCCCCACATGTTCACTTCCTCTGGCCATGAGTCTCCCTTGGTTGCTCTCCCAGAAATTCATGCAAATTAGATGTTTCCTTGTTCTTAATCTCTATAAAACAGAAATGACTAAAAACTACTTATATTATATAGTTCAATTAAGCTAATGTGCAATATCTAATTACTAGATAATGTGTAACCTTAACCAAACTACCAGGTTCAAATCCCAGCCCTTTCACTCTTACTTGTACAACTTTGGCAAGTCTTCTAACTCTCTGTGCTTCATTTTTTTTAATGTATAAAATTGAGGTTACAATATTCTCTACTTCACAGGAGGCTTAGAAAGAGTAAATGAGTTAATATATGTAAAGTACTTAGAGCTAGATTGCAGCAAGGACTTTATAAGTATCAGGTATTTTTACATAAGCCATAAAAGATCGGCTAATGTTCATGACAAAACAAAATACCTAATGCCAATTTGTAACACAAATACTTATTTAAACCCATCAGTCACAGAAGACCCAGCAAGACAACCTTCCATTTCACTTCCTCATATGCCGAAAAGAATAAGTGGCCTGCACAACTACTATCTAAAATAAACCCAATGATAGGTGTCAACTCTAACATAGAAACTATTTTGTCAGAAACCTGCCTTACTCTGTTTTGAAAGAGTTGAACACAAACAGCTATATTTTGAGAAAGGGGAGAAAAAGAATACTTGTCATACCAACCTCTGAGGTTAGTTTATTTTATTTTGGTGAAACAATAATGTGCTCAGAGCATCCCACAGAAGAGGTATCATGGAAGCACTCCTTCCTCCACCTCACTCTCATCTTTGTACTTTTACCACACCTGACTTTCACTAATACACCCAGTGTTTTGTGTTTAAGGCCCTCCTAGTCATGCTCTGTCTACCTCAGACAACCCTCTCTCTCCTCACTACCCTTCCCTCTCAGTAAAGTCTATGCAACTTGACTCGGCAAACTTCCCTCTAAAACACTCCTGGATCCCCAAGTACAGTTGTCAGCTTTCTTTATATTCCACACAAACTAATTGCCTACACTTCTTACAGTTTACTCACTTATCTCTCATTGCTATTAAATGCTGAAATTTTTGAATGGAGGAATTAGCCTTGATGGTCCTCTATATTACTAACCTCTAGCAGAATAAAATATACATAATAAAAGAGCAATAACTGCCCTTCTAATAAATTAATAAATTTAGTAACTTAATGATTAAATTAAATTTAGTTAATTCAATTATTGGTCAGGCATGAGAGCTTGAAAAAATAGAGAAATTAGAAGGACACTTCTCTGCATAAGATATGGCTTACTCTTTAAAAATTTCCTGAACTTTAGCCATGCCAAGAGATTTCCCTGTATCCTCAAATCACTTTATGAATTAAAAAGGTAAGAAAAACTCTTACTAAATCAGTCTTAGAATGCTAATATGTTGAAACTTATTCTGATTCTACTTAAGAAGCCCCTTGCAGAACTTCAGGGAATCAGTATAACACTGTTTTGATTCACTTGTTAGTATTCTGACAAAAAAACATGTCACCTGGACAAGAGTCCTCTGTATACAGAAAGTCTCATATGATCAGAGGTTCTAGTTAGTGTGTATTGACAGTAGGAAAGGGAGGAAGGAAGCATGGGTTGAAAACGTGAAGGGACTGAGAAGTACATATTGGTAGTTACAGAACAGTCATAGGGATGTAAAGTACAACATAGGAAACACATTCAATAATATCATAACAGGTATGTATAGTGTCAGATGGGTACCAAAAATATCAAGGGGAACACTTTGTAAAGTCTATGATTGTCTAACCACTATGCTATACATATGAAATTAAAACAAAATAATACTGAATGAAAACTATAATTGAAAAAGTTAAAAAGAAAGTGTTAATTTCTCCAAACTACTAATCTAAGAGTACTGAGGCAAAACTTAAGAAATAATTCCCATATTTTCCTCCACCATGTACCTACATGTCTTTGTCCAGGGTGATTTCTTTGCCTCAAAAATAACAGAACATTCAATTAGTTCAATTAGTTGATTTAATTGTGCCAAGGAAATCAGACTTAAGCATTACATTCATATCAGGAAAAAAGTATTACAAGAGTTAGTCAAAAGCACTCTATAAAATTCACCCCTGGAAGCCCCTTCTCAGGTTCAAATGAGTGTTGGGTGTATTTCAGCAACACATCTCAACAGTGACACCTACAGGTGCATTAAGAAATGTGTTTGTCATCTCACTGATAGAGACAACTAAGTTATTTTTCATTTTCAAAGAAATTACTCCTGTTGTACTTTTTGTTTGAAGTATTTATTTATCATGGATTTGCCCTTATTTAACCTGAGGATTTGTTTTGTTTCATTTTGTCTTGTTTTTCTGTAGCTGAAGTTTAAAGTATCCCAGAAAGTCAAAGGCACATAATACAGTTACACTTGGGTCATACTTATTTTCATAAATAAAACTAATAGAAAATAAATCACTGTCTATTTTACACAGAAAGGATAGTTAATCTGCCTTCATATAAACACAGTGAAGAAAACTGAGGAGGTAATAAATTAATCTATTGACAACTGTGAGGTGTTAGTAAAAACAGAGGATACCTTACAGACATCTTCTCCAAAGACAAATTCTTTAATAAGGGTAAAATAAGGTGAAGACTGCAATGTCAACTGCTTACACCTATCACTCAAAATATGAGGAATTGTTCAACTAAATTATAACATAGAAAATGGATTGATTTTGTATCAGGCCTCTTCTCGGTTGCACTAAAACCCAGATCTGGGGACTTTAGGTTCTCTGTTCAGAGTTCCTCTGGAACTCAGAGGAGCTGACATTCCCTTCCCGATCACACAAGTGTCACAGCCAACCGCACACTACAGTCAGAGCCAGAGTTTTGCACATGAACAGTGTCTACACGATTACCAATTCATTGAAAATAGCCAATTCAAACAATAGTTTAAATAAAGTGACACAGAGCTATGATCTTGGGTTTTGTTTTTTTTTATTAAGCTGATTAAAACGACCTTATGTCAGAATCCCTGTCTTCACTGAAAGTAATCAAAATGAAATCTCAAAGAGAAAACTACTACTATCAAGCATTATTCCCAAGTGAAAAGAAAAAAAAGAATTTATTTTCTAGGGTTAACCACCTAAGTTCACACATGAGTATGCAAAAACATTAAAGTCTGAAAAGCCTGGGACAAACTCATTAAAGACTCATCAATGCAGTTTCTGGTAGGCAAAGAAACATCAACAATAATATAACCATAATAACATGGGGTAATGGAGAGAGAAATTAACTAGAAATCTGAAGACTTGGATTCTGGTCCATTTCTGTGTATGGTAGATGACCTTGGTAAAAGTGAATATTTTTTAAAAAACTTCTAAGTTGTTGTTTCCTTACTTGTAAAATGGAATTCATCACTAACCCCATATAAGTACATAAGGGTCAGCAGACTCTGAAGTCATCATTTCATCACCATTTTCATCATATCTACCATCACTGCCACTATTAAGAAATCATAGCGTGAACCTATTTCCACAATTTCATTAACTGTTACTTAATTGAATGTAAATGTCAAAGATTTAAGTCTTATTTTCATCTTTTAGAAGTAGTCTATGAAAAAATTAACAATATTAAACATTTCTAGTGACTTGAGTTAGAATTCTCCAAAAGCAAACACATTGAATTGTTTAGTTGCTCTCTGTACCAAATTTGTATTAAGATTAATATATCTTTTTGTCTGATAAGTGTTGGGACATGTTCATTGTTAGGAAATTTGAAAACTTTCAGAAAAAACATAAAAAAGAAAATTCTCCCCATCCCAAATGATAGCACTGCCCCTCCCCCAAAAAAGTGCTGTTAGTAGCAAACTGGTGTTTTTACTAATAAATTTTATGTTAATTTTGTGCAACTTGGGTTTTTGTTCTTTGGGGGTTTTTTGTTTTGTTTTGTTTTTGGTAAAACACATATTTTTTAAAAAAACTAGTTTTTTTATTAATCCATTCTGTCTATTGTTATTTTATTTTATATTTAATTAAATTGTGCTCATATGGCTATAAAAAATAAGCGGCCTTAAGTGTTTCAGGAAAAGTTTGACAATAAAGATTATATCATTTCAAAATAAAAACAGGTAAAGAGGCAAAATATTTCAAATATTGAATCTGGTTTCATTTTCCATCTGGTAACAACAACAAAAACTATGTGATATTAATAAAGAGATACCCTGAGATGTCAGATATTTGCCCCATAAAACTTAAGACAAGGTTCTAACATGCTGTTCTCACAAAGGCCCTCAGAACAAAGGTCATCAGGAACACCAAATGTTACTGCGTTCATTTTTCCTTTTATTTCTTTATAAAAGTCACCATTTCCCATCAACAGAGAAAGTCATAGAAAGTTTGAGCATAGAGTCACCACAGGATGTGGGGAACCAGGACAGTAAGAAATGTTTTCTCAGTCAATTGGAAACACCCAAGGGTAAAATCTTGTAAGCCTCAAGTAGACTGATCCCTCAAAGTTGTCATGACACAAGACTACTCTGTGAAGGTTTCTTAGATTCTCCATATGCAGCTACCCCTTCCTCATCTCCCTTTGCTCCCTGTGCTTGCTTTCTCCTAAGCACCTATTGTATGTAACTGTGCTTATTTACATGTCCACAAAACTTGAGGAGAAACCCCTTAACATCAGGCTCTATATTCATCATCTCTGTATCTATAGTAAACACCTACCACTCAAGGAAATTAGATCATTAAATGACGCAGCCACCAACCAGCAGTGACCACAGAACGCTGCAGACAGCTCGTCGACCCATGAGAAAAACACACACAGAGACAACTGAGTCCTGTGGGGAAGTAGGGATGGATTCGGCCACTCCCTCTAGTGGGGAGCTTCAGGCCACCCTCCCTAGGGGAGAGCACTCTAGGGGAGAGTGCCTCCTTCCTCTGCCCAAGCGGGCTTTTATTGGGTTCATTTGCATAAGAATTCAGGTAAAGCTCATTTCTCATTGCCAGGAAGAAAGGATCGACAACAAGGAAGTCTGAGGGCCTATTTTGAGTCAGGGTCAAAGAGCTGTAAAAGACTTTGAGGAACAAACTTACTTCCTCCTTGGACCCTTCTCATTCAACCCAGAGCATTCTAAACAAAGCAGGTTTCACAGGATTTTACATATTCTTTCTTAGGCCTGATCACCCAGGGAACCTGCCCTTTCCAACACAGGGCTACACCACCCTGTCATTGTTTCAGGCTTAGGTGGAGAAAGGGAACTAAGGAAGCCAAGAGATTAGGAGATTTTCTCACAGACCATGAGCACTCAGGTTTTGTCAAAGCTGAGGGATGAGGGTCCATCACCCCCTTTTGCTGTAGCCCCCAAAGTCCTTCCTTGGGGGCCTCCCACATGATCGTGCCTATCTTAGGTCATTCCCTCCTT
Organism: Tonatia bakeri; assembly: GCA_004024845.1. NCBI lineage: Eukaryota > Metazoa > Chordata > Mammalia > Chiroptera > Phyllostomidae > Tonatia > Tonatia bakeri. The sequence continues at coordinate 37,590 of PVIA01006834.1, forward strand.
GGGGAATCTTACTCGTCATTGGCTAACCAACCAAGCATTGGGGACCAGGCAGGGTGAAGTAAAAGGAGCAGAAGCAGTGCTCCTGCCAGGGAGATAAGCTTGTCTCCTTGCTGGCTTATGGTTCCAAGGTCATTCCCTCAGCCTTAGCCTTAGTGGGGGTTACAGCTTCTGATACCAGGCAGGGCGGTCCCCAACAATTAAATTAATGAACAAGTAAAACTTTGGCCATTTCATGGCTATATCATGGCCATTTCAAAAAAACCTCAGTTCTGCATCAATATTATTACAAAACACTTTAAATCTTTAAGGAAGCCCCTTAAAGATATGCAAGGGGTATTACATTGCAGATCTCATCACTTGACTGAATTTTTCAAAGGAAGGCTCAACTATCACAACAGCCCCTCTCAGTTCACTTCTTTCTCTCCCCAAGCTTCATCTTTGCTGTCTCAAAAGTCCAACTACCCTGCTGCCCTGTTTGGGCATTGTACGAATACATCCGTTTCTCAGCACCAATCCAAAGTTACACTGATACTTAGGTCAGCATAACAAAAATTCAGGCTTGGTAACCTCCAGAAAGCAAAATATTCCTTCTCCTCAGAAACAGGCTTGAAGGAAGGCTATAAATAGTTCAACATTAATATCATTTTTGTCACAGAAAACAAATGAATTAATGATTTCCTGGGCCCTCTCTGGGGATGACCTCACTGCCTCCATCCCTTGATCCTTTCATCTGATTACCATTTCCTCCCTAAAGCCTTCCCTCCTTAGAGTCAGAACTGTCATCTATAAGTAATGGGCCATGTACACAGATTCTATTCCTGCAACAAACAGAGCTGGGAGAATATTTCCACTCCACCCGCAAGTCTCCACCGGGTGCTCAAAGCCTGTGTGTCATCCCTGAGCAATTTTCATCAACTTGCTCAGAACTTGCCTGAGGAGAAGGGGGGCTGGAGCGGAACCGTCTCTTTAATGGGATTTTAATGTGATCTTCAGCAAACTAATCTTATTTAGATATCATAGGAAGCCATGTAATCTCATCTGGGCACTCTTATTTCCTACACAAAAGCAAAAGCTTTGTAATTCATTTTCAGCAATAGGAACACTTTAATAAAATCTGCTTCTGAAGGTTAAATGATCAGACAAACAGTTGTAGCCTCAAGATCCTATATTCATCTCATTGATTGGGGCAAGCATGACAACAATATGGTCACTACAAATGTTGTTTAAATAAAAGCCATGCTAAGAGTTTATGTCACTGTTGTATGCCTCTTCCCTCCCCACTTTGTTTTAGAGGAAACTTAAATGCTGAAGGAAGCCATGATAAAATAAGCTAGAGTCTGAAAGTATTGGTTTCTTTACCGAAGATAATGATGCAATGGCCCGGGAAACTTCTCCTGTTGAAACCTAATCCCCAGTGTGATGGTGTTTGGAGATGGAGCCTTTGGGAGGTGATTAGGTCAGAAGGATGGAGTTCTCATGAGTGAAATTAATGTCTTATATAAAAAATAGACCCCGGAGAGCTCCCTTCCCTCTTCACAAGAGAGGACACAGTGAGAAGGCAGCCATCTATGAACTAGAAAGCAGGCTCTTACCAGACACCAAATCTGCTGGCACCTTGATCATGGACTTCCCAGCCTCCAGAAATGTGAGAAGTAAATTTCTGTTGTACATAAGCCACCCAGTCTGTAGTTTTGTGTTTCAGCCCAAATTGACTAAAACAATCTTTAATACAGCTCCTCTGCTTTATGTATGCATCCCCCACCCTAAAGTGCGAACTCCCTTCAAAATAGAGAGTGTACTTATCCATCTTTCTTGCCCCAAACACCTAGCACAGGACCTAATACATAGTAAATGCTCCTTAATAAAGATTCGTGCTGAATAAATTTTTATTGAGCAAAAGGATGAGTTCTTGTGTTGTGCATAAAGGCTACAGACCTAGAAACTCATTAGACATTATCTTCTTTAATTTTCACACACACACACAAACCATGAAGTAGCCCTGGCCTATGTGGCTCAGCTGGTTAGAGTATTGTCCTGCAAACTAAAATGTTGCAGATATAATTCCCGGCCAGGGCACACACTTAGGTTGCAGGTTTGGTCCCCAGTCAGAGTGTGTGCAAGAAGCAACCAATCAATGTATCTCTCTCACATCCATGTTTCTCTCCTCTCTCTCCCTCTCTTCCCCTCTCTCTAAACATGTCCTCAAGTAAGGGTAAAAAAATACCATGAACTATCATTTCTTTTTTAGAGATTAGCAAAACTAAAGCTCAGAAATTATGGTCTGTACAACATACATTTTGTGAATGACTGGTTGGAATTTAAATCCTGGCTTCTCTGATTTCAAAGCCAAGTCTTTCTTTTATCATGATTCTCACCAGTTTTTATATAATCTATGAATTAGAATTGATATTAACTGACTCAAATCATGAGCCATTGTTTTTTTTTAAATAAACATTAATTCTTAAACTCAACTTGATTAGATGCCACAAAGTCAACGTAATAATCATTAAGACAGTACACATTTCCTATGGAATTAAATCAGTAATATCTACTGAGGTGATCTCTCCCTAGAACTTATTTCCATTCTTCTAAGGAAAGCCTTTCCTTAAGAAAGGGTCAACCTGCATTAGGCAAGGAGGACCCACCTACCACCCATATATATATATATATATATATATATATGGTAAAATTTTAAGGGAAGTTATACTTGTTATTAAAATATCCCTGCCTACCACTTTGCCTTAGCTCAGGCCCCTAGAAACAGAATCTGAGGTGAAGATTTGTGTGTAGTGTGTTGGGGACCAACATCTATACGGAAATGAGGGATGTGCTGGACAGAGGGAGTAGTAGCTGAACCGTGATACAGTCTTGAGAGAGGCCTCAGCTGATTCTACAGGGAACTCTGGAACTGTGACGTCCTTCAGAGCTGTCCCTGATTGAGGTAACAAAGTTAGAAGCTTGTAAGCCAGCATCACCTGACATTAGATACAGGCAGTACACCCCAAGGGACATGAACTTGATTGAGGCTGCTCCAACAGTATCAGGAGGACACAACTTACAACCATCAACAGCCAACATTCTCAGCAGCTGAGGAATGAGTATGTCCATCATAAACAGTGTGGTATCTGGGTAGTGTAGCTTCCACTACATCAGTATGTTTGGATCCCCTTATTTCTTATAAGTTCACCCCAATTGGGAATAGGTCCTCCAGAATTCAGATTGCTCCTGTTTCCTGAGAAGAAATGTTTGTGGGATGAGTCATACTCCTGCTGCTCTACCTACTTTCAAGGCCAAAAGTGATGTTCATTGTCACTCTTTCCACTACTCATCCTAGCTTTTCATCTCCATTGGTTAGCTCATCTGTGGTCTAGGTGGCTTACCAAGTAGAGTAACTGAGAACCTCAACCTGAGAGGTCACAATTCCTAGTCATTACACCCCTCTTAAGCTCCCAAGAGATCACAGAAAAATTCCCGACACGGTAACCTGAGTGACATGCACTTTCTCATGTCCCCATTGTAGAACAACAGCCCTGTCTCCTTGCCCAACAGACAATGATACCTGCTTGATAATAATTCTTTCACTTGCCTGTTGGCCTGTTAACATAAGTAGCCCAAGGTTGGTAGGTAGCAACTTTAGATTAATTCTTGAGAACTTGTTTGGAGGTTGTAGCACTGCTACTAATATACCCTTGACTGAAGACTGCCCCTTTCCTCTAGTTGGGAAGGTCATTCTCTTCAACCAAGCACACAGCTTTGGGAGGGATGCACATGGATCAGTGAGGGAGGAAGGGGATACCCGCCTAGCCAGCCAGATCAGCCAAATCAACCCTGGCTACCAACGGGGTGACAGATGTCACAGCCAGATTGCCCTCACATCCAATTTTAGATTAATTCTTAATGGGACTCTAAGTGTATCATCTTATGGAGGCATTCCCAGACTGGGTATCAAACCAGTAGACTTATAGACTAACATGAGGTGACAGGAAGAACACACTCTCCAAATGGGTCACCACACCTATTTCTACTCCTTGTTTTTCAGACCTTTGTAATCTATCTAAGAATTGCTCATTTAGACTATATACAAGTTCCTGAATCCTCCAAGTTCATGGTTGGCTACCCTTTTCAAAGGCCATTTTATCAAGCTGGTAGCTTCTGGATGGTATGCTATGTGATATGGCCAGAGTGCCCCACTACCTCAACTCCTTTGCTGTAATGTGGGTCCCTTCATCTTGGATAATATTATGCAGAATTCTTTGTCAATGGATCACACATCATAAATCCTTGGATGCTAGTTCTGTCTGGGGAAATGGGTATGAGGAGAGAAAAGCCATACCCACAATATATGTTGATCCCACTCTAGACAAATCACTGCCCTTCCAGGGTGAAAAGACTCCAATGTAATCAACTTACCACCAAATGTTTGGTTGCTCTCCCCAAGTGATGGTATTACAGCAGAGGCTCAGGATTTGTCTCTGTTGTAGGAAGGCTGAACATACAATAGCAGTACAGTCAGATCAGCTTTTGAAATAAGAAGCCCATGCTATTGACTCTATTCCTTCCATCATGGTACTCATTGGTGAGTCCATCATATCTGCATTAAAGTGGCTAGTGACAGAGGCTGAAGGACATGAACTGGTCAAGACTATCTCTCTTTGTCTGTTTAGTGCCTTTTCCATGGCAGATACTTACTGTAGACATTAACATGGCTTACAAAGATCAGACAGCATGCTCACTCTCATAGGTCCATCCACATGCCTTCATGCTCCCAGTCTTTCTGTCTTTCTCATTCCTGACCCCAGACCAACTATCCAGAGTATTTACCAGTGCCTATGAATTTATATACGTTCTTACCTAGAGGCAATTCCATTTCCAAAGTGAATAATCTAATGCATCACCTAAACCTTTTCCTCTGAAATGTTTTCCCAATACTGTTTTCAGGGAAAACCTTGAATTAAGCTGAAGTATAGCATTAGTGCATTTTCAGCTTGCTCCATTGCCCCTGGGATACCATGCTCTATTACTCACCTCTCAAACTATATGTATGTTGTTCCCCTGTCTATTATTCCAACCTTGCCAGTCATTAAAATTTTACTCACTTCAGTTCTGAATAAGTGTCACCATCCAGCCCCTATTATTTCAGGTTCTGATCATCTCCACTGCCATCAGGTAACCCAGTTCTGTAATAGCACTTCCTACGATCACCCCACCCTGATCTCACTGCTACTAGTTCTTGTCTTCCCAGAGTGTTCCTCATTGCTTTGGTAAATGGAGTATCCTCTAGGACCCCCTAAAAACTGGTCAGATTTCCTCCTTTTAATAGTATGTATATGCTAACATGTCCACTCTCCCTGAACCTTTTTATCCCTTCTTCTATTGTCTGCCACAGCAATCCTAGCATTTCTACTTCTCATTGCTTTGTCTAAGCTTCCATGAGTCATGCTGACAGCTTGTTAGCACAGTCTCACATAGCCCTTTTTTGTATTGCAGGAGGGTTAAATCTTGTGTCACAGGAGAATGCTCTCATTTTGATCAATTCTCCCTTATTTTATCCACCTTTATGTTTTATCACCTCTTGATTCAGCACCCTCAGGATCCAGTCTCATAAATGCTATCCAGCTCTGCAGGTAGGTAATGGCTCAGTCCTGCAGGACCTTTGGCACAGAGTCCTTTTTCCCCCTCAGCAGGTCCAGCACCTCAATGGACAAGTTGTGTCATGATTGGACTCTATTGATCTGGTGGACAATTGGGGGAGCAATTTTATCATGAGGCTGGCACATGGTCTCTTGTAACAGAGGCCTCTGCATTGTCCTCAAGCAAGGGAAGGAACGCTAGTGTTTCCAAGGAAGGACTGTGCCATTTCTGCAAGCCAGAGGATGCAAGAAGAGGAAATCGTTTTAAGCTTCTTATATGCACTGATACCACTGTCACTGTCCCAAGTGTCAAGATCCCACTCTATCTAAACCAGGGTCATAACTGTGGTGTAGAAGACTTGCTGAGGCATAGAATTTAACATTCCCTGGGGTTCCATTGCCCCAGGCCTGATCTCCAACTTTGTCTGCTCTCCAGCTACAAAAGACATATCTTTTTCATGCTATCACAGAGGCTTTCTCACTGTCACACTGTGCCCTAAATAGATGATTAATCACCTTCAGCCTTTTGTGTCTTTATCAAATGCATTAATAGCATGTCTGCTTCCATACTCCTTAAATTCACTACTTTCCCTATACCTTTCAAGAGTCTGAGATTGTACCAGCTTGTTCATTTCCTTGCACTGATATGCCATTCCAGTGTTAAGAATTGTACCTACTGCATACCTAGAGTCCTCTCTGCCAGAGAGCCAATGGGTGACCTAGTTCCAAATCTCCATATGCGAGGCTGCTTCCTAGGACCACTTTGGATACCAACTGTCTGGGTCAAAGATTTGCATGCAGCAGTTTTATGAAGGAGTGTGCCCAGCAACAAATCCTCTGAGGAAATAAGAGAAGTCAGTTGAGCAAGGAGAAGTGGAATTACAATGCACCAATATCATAAACCTCAACCAAGTCCATAGGGAACTCTGTTAGTAGGAGGGTCTTTCAGAGTTGTCTTCAAATATGGCAAGGGGGGCTGGCCTCTGTACTCCTGTGTCATTAGTAATTGAATGTGATTGGGGCACAGACTTGGGCAAGGCAGCCTTTGTGAGTCTCAGAAACAGATGCAGCTGTGAGCCTTTAGCAACCAACACTGAGCAGTTGGGAGAATGAGCTTCCTGGTGCAGAAGTGTGAACCTTGGTGTTGCATCACATCTTCCTTTCCATAAAGGCAGGGGTGTCAAACTCATTTTCACCAAGGGCCACATCAGCCTCGCAGTTGCCTTCAAAGGGCCAAAGGTAGAGCTCCTTGCCCCTAGCTAAGGAGTAGTTACATTTATACAGTCCTAAAATTACATTTGGCCTTTGAAGGCAACTTCGAGGCTGATGTGGACCCTGATGAAAATGAGTTTGACACCCGTGCATTAAGGTTTTGAAGGATATCTTTGTCGCACAAAAAATGATAAGAGACTTGCTAATTGTTAACCATCAATACCTTGAAGCAAAGTGGTTTATGAGATTAAATTCAGTAAAGAGCAAGGAACTTTTGCCCTGGCTGGTGTAGCTCAGTGGATTGAGTGCAGGCTGCAAACCAGACATTGCAGGTTCGATTCCCAGTCAGGGCACATGCCTAGGTTGTAGGCCATGTCCCCCAGCAACCGTACATTGATATTTCTCTCTCTCTCTCTCCCTTCCCTCTCTAAAAATAAATAAATAAAAAATCTTAAAAAAAAAAAGAGCAAGGAACTTTTGATCACAATAGAAATCTGGCAAATTTTGATGAAGATGAAAAAGAAACATGAAGGTCCTTGCAGTGTTGTCTTTAGGATACTGCAGCTTGGACAGCCTGTAGCCAAGAAATAATATAAGAGCTCAAGATCCCCAGAGAGGAACAAGCAAGAAAGAATGATAGAGAAGAAGAGAAAGAGACAGAGAGAGCGAAGAGGAAAGCAAGCTGTCCAACATGACAAGCTTTAAATCTTTTATCATATATTACATATCCTCATTTCATTTGTGGCAAAAAAAAAAAAAAAAATCAAGATGAATACCCATGAATTCAACACCTCCTGGAGGGGAGGGGGCAGAACAAAGAAAAGAAAGTCCATGTTTCTTTCAGACAAATATACATATCGTACATATTCTCTGATTTCAGGGAGCTAAACTTACCCCAGATAAATAATTTTTAATTTTCAATATGCTTATGTGAGCTCTTCTTTCTTTCTTTCCATCTGTTAGTAGCCTTTTCTGAGATCCCAGGAATGCCAGGCTCCCTAACTGCACAAGGGATGCAGACAAAGAGCTGCTGCCCCCTAAGGGTCTCACAGCCTGGAAGGAAAAACTGCATGTAAACAAATGAATTGCTAAAGCGGGCAGACACTTAGAGCATCTTGAGAGCAGAGAGGAGCAGGAGCTTGTGTATCTGCACGGGGTGACTAGGGAGTGTCACTGAGCCCCTTGAATGTCACAGAGCAGCTTTGCCACCTTCTGTTTTATTTTCCAGTCTGTCGCTCTGAGCCACACTAAGAACAATGTTATCCTTTACTTTAAATGCTTCCTTGATTCTTTATTCCTTGCATGCAAACAAGAACTTCTGAAAAGTATAATAATCTTGCCAAAAACAAATACTTTCTACATAAAATTCTAATATAAATGGCTTACTTGTGTGTATATTTCTACAACTACAGTAATAATTTTGATTTAGTTCAACCCAAATTTCATATATTTCAGGTTAGAAAATGACAGAGAAAAAGAGACTAGAAATATGAAATGAAAGGTAAGGAAGGCAAAAAATATATAAGGGCTGTATGCCAGGCTCCAACTCCTTCTTTTTGGCTGGAACCTTCATCTTCCAGAATTCACCAAAATGACTAACACAAAGGAAAAGAGGAGAGGAACCCCCTACATGTTCTACAGGCCTTTTAGAAAACATGGAGTTGTTATTTTGGCCACATATAGGAGAACCTACTAGAAAGGTAAGGTTGTAGACATCAGGGGACTGGGCACTGTTCAAAAGGGAATGTCCCATGATTGTTCCCACAACACTGGAGGTGTCACAATGTCATCTAGCATGCATCGAGCATAGTTCTGAACAAACAACTTAAAGGCAAGATTTTTGCGAAGAGAATTAATGTATATATTGAGCACATTAAGCGCTCTAAGAGCTAAGATAGCCTCCTGAAAATGTGAGAGAAAATGATCAGAAAAAGAAGTAAGCCAAAGAGAAATGTACCTGGGTTCAACTGAAGCACCAGCCTTATCCACGCAGAGAAGCACACTTTGTAGGAAGCAATGAAAAGGAGCCTGGGCTGCTGGAGCCCATTCCCTATGAACTCATGGTGTGGTAAGTGTAAAAAAACAAAAGACCTCTTTTGTTTTAAAAACAAAAGGTATATAGAAGCACTAGAGTAGAAATTTATGTATTAATAGCCTTGGGAAAATCAGAAGAAATTAAACTTGAACAATAGAGTTTCACTTCTACAGTTTGTAGACTGGCTGGAGTTAAAATACACATTAGGGCCTGAGTCAGGTCCACATGTTCTACCATAGTTGAATACATTCTAGAATGAAACCTGAGAAAAGTTTTGTGAAAATTTGTAAATATATTATTCAAAAAAATAAGGTTTCCGTATCAGTAGGAAGCCAATCACCTATAAGTAACAGAAATTGGTCTACAATAATTTTAATAGAGGTTTCTTTTTCTCTCAGCACAGGGGTATAAGATGACTGATACAGCATTGCCAACAGGACCTCACAGCAAAAGACCAAAGGGTCACTCTAGCCAACCCATTGCTTTTTACGAGAAAAGAAAATGATTCCCCAGAAGTGCCATTCCATGTAAGAATTCTGTGTAAGCTTATGGCCAGAATTACATCCCACAACCATCCATAGCTACAAAGATTTGGATAAAAGAATATTTCAATGTCCAGCCTCTGTACTGAAAAATACTAAGGGAGACTGGGATAGATAATGGATTGGGGAGAGCCGATTAACAGTATTAGCCACCATTTTTATAGGTGAATTTAAGACATGCAGGGTAAAATATTGAGAAACACCTATTCAACCATAGTCAGCTATGTTGTTTACATGTTATAAAATCTTTTCTATTTCAAACATTCAAGTTATGGAATATCTATGGGAACATAGTAAAATTTTAGAATATGAAATTTGTAGAAAAAACACACAAAAGGAAAAATTTACAACTTTATGAATATATACATTATCCCTAATACACAAATTAAATAGATTCATGATAATATCTCCAAAGGAGAGGGAGGGTCTTAAAAATGTTTATATAGAAAAGGGAAAGCAAATGGAATTAATAGTACATTATTAAGTAATGTCACTTATACAAGAATTTTTATCTGGTCATTAAACCCTATCTTAACTGAAGCCTGTGGGTATTGACTTCAAGCCTTATAAGGCATACATATTTTGTTGTGGTTAGAATTTAACAACAAATGCAATGTTTTAATTGTGAAAAGAATGACTGGCTCTTAACAATACACATTGAAAAAACTGATGAGTTAACAGGCGCATAGGCTGTCCCAATGACTGTATACTATTCCTGGTGAGAGCCACAACCACACTCAGGTTGCCCCATGAAAGCGGAACTCCCTCCAGGATGTTCTAGGAAATTCTTCCCATTATGTTCTTCAGGACAGCCTGAAAAGACAAGATGAATTCTCTGGACTTTGCAGTTGCAGCCACATCTGCTAGAATCTGCATCCAGACCTACTGTTCTACTCTCACTGAATGGGGATGGCTGACCCATAGCTGCTCAGGGTTTCACGGAGGCCTACATGGTGCCAACCCATTTCCTCCATCATCAGGGTTTGCCGTACACTGTCTAAATTTGTGAGAGTTATAATTCCAGCATTTCCCTGGACCAGAGGCCCACATTTTCTTCCCTTATCTACCTCTATAGAGGTGAAAATCAAAATCAAAGCTTTCTTTTGTTTACTGACTAATGCCCACCCACTTTGTTTAAAGTGATAGGGGACCCAAGACTTGGAAAATTTTAGCTTAAGGTAAAAAGCTATAAATCTAGCAAGTAACGTGTATGTTAAGCTTTCGTTTCAGAAACTACAGATAAGGCCCATCCTGGCTCCTGGGAAAAACAGCTGACCTCCAGGAGTACTGATAGAAGATTACCCTCTGGGGACATCCGAACCTTTGTTCCAGGGAAAGCAGATGACTACCCCACCCCCTTGGGATCAGTTAACTGCCCAGGACAGGAATGTTGCAGCTTCTAAATCTCAAAGCCCTCACCACACCTTGTTTGTCCTCCCCTACCCCCTTATAAAAGTTCTGGCCAGGAAAGAGAAGGGAAGATGGTTTGTTAGAGTATGAACCTGCCATCTTCTCGGATCATTTGCCATCTGAATAAAGTGCCCATAAAGATTCAATTACTGTCGTTGTTTATTGGATTTGGTAGCAACAGGCAGCCTGAATGCTGGTGTCTTTTCCAGTTACAAAAGCACTTGATTTTCATACTCTCTGTCCATACAAACTGATTTTTGTTTGTTTTGAATCCATTTCAGAGGATACATATTCTTACCAAACATGACTAGATGCACAACAAAGCATGAGTCCAACAACATCCAAACTGGTGTGCATCCTGTTCAATAAGGCAAGTCCACTTGATAGGGGCTTAAGACTTGGAAAATTTTAGCTTAAGGGAAAAAGCCATAAATCTAGCAAGTAATGTGTATGTTAAGCTTTTGTTTCAGAAACTACAGATAAGACCCATCCTGGAGCCTGAGAAAAAGCAGCTGACCTCCCAGGGCACTGGCTAGAGATTACCGCGCCTGGAGAAATCTGTACCAAGAAGAAGGAGGCGACTAACCCTTCCCCTTGGAGACAGATAATTGCCCAGGATAGAAATGCTGCAGGCACTAAATTTCAAGGCTTTCGCCGAGCCTTGTTTGCCCTCCTCCAACCCCCTTATAAAAGATATGTCCAGGAAAGAAAGGGGAAGATGGTTTGTTAGGGTATGAACCCGCCATCTTCTCAGATCGCTGGCCATCTGAATAAAGCACCCATAAAAGATTCAATCGCTGTCATTGCTTATTGGATTTGGTAGTGACAGGCAGCCCGAATGCCAGTGTCTTTTCCAGTTACACACTGGTCATTCACTTGGATGTCACAGCAACATCAGATCCTTGACAGTTCATAAATACTCTCAAATTCTGTACTCATCTTGTGTGAACAAAGAGTTCACACAATGTCCCATGAACTTATTTTGAGTAGCACTGGTTTAGAGACAAAGAACCTACTCTTAGTTTCTCTTTGGAATGGACATTTAGTTCCTAATCACATAATAATAGTAATAATAATAATATCAACATTCTCTTAATTTTGGTTGCTGGATTCATTTATTTTATAAGCACCAAAATATTCATGAAGCTTTCCCCTCATCATCAACCTCTTAAAATTCATAAGTTCTCCAGCTTCTAATTCTCTGAAGTATAACCCTTCAAGGTGGTGAAAGAATCCTCCAGCTTTATCTACACAGAGAATATTCTAGAATCACAAATAACCACAAATCTGCTAGGCTTACCTATTAGCTAACTGTTTCCAAAGGGGAAAAGAATCTTGACATTAGACAACTTGTTGATATAAGCCAAAGGCTGTTTGAGTATTATGGGTATAAGAATCAAATCACATAGCTGTAAAAAGCATTCTGATGCATGTTCTGTGAATAATTTGTAATTGAAAATCCATTAACAGAATAAGTGGAGATGAAAAATGCTAAAGTGGACTGACCAGGTATGCCAAAATAAGGATGTAAAATGCATTCTAAAAGTGAGGTAAAATGCTTCCTGTAAAGCCATCCAATTTTTTTCTCCCCTCTACTAAAAGAAATTGAAGATAATTTAAATTGTTCTGAAACAAAGCTGTTGACAAGGATAATAACAAGATGAATGAAAGTAGAGAAAGAAGTCTTTGGCATAACAAGAGCTTAACAAAAGAAGTGTGAATTTGCAGGCTGCAACCATTCAATATATTTCAGAGGCGATTTGAACCAGGACTCACATATTAGTAAAAAACAAAGTGAAATGCTGATGTTGCAAAAACAAGCTAAGGAAGAGGAATGGACAAGAACAATAGTGTCACATTACTAGAATTAGAATCCATTTAGAAAGATATTGAGCTAAAATCTGTTTTTCTTCCCAAGTGCCTGATATAATTAGAATGAAGGCATGTTTGTCATGATTGTTCTCTAGTGCTTTGATGCGGGGTGGGGGGGGGCGGTACTGGAGATGCTGGATACTACTGCAAATTGTGTATTAGGGAAGTGACATTCATACTTCCATGTTGATTTCAATTTTTTCTGTGAGATGTACCTCTCTGGGGATCTGATTTTCACATCATAATATGAATATTCAGAATGCTACTTTATATATCACATATGGTGTGGATTTGAATGACTTCTCCTCAAACTAGAGGGATTTCTCTCAAGCAACTCTGTGTGTTGTTTTAGAAATTTGCACTTAAAAGTTTAGAAAGAATTTTTTAAGTAACCCAGGAAACAATCTGGCTAGATAAGAGCTAAATATTTTCTACTCTGTCATATTTTTAAAGTAGTCCAACTAATTCTTTCCAAATTTTGAACACTAATTCACTTAACACACCAAAATCATTAAAAGAAAAATAAAATTCAGATGTTAAAATTAAGATTCAGAGATGAAAACATCACAGACAATAAAATAAAAGTAAAAATGTCAAAAACCATTAATATGAAGCCTATGGAAAGAATATAATATGTTATTAAAATTACGCTAAATATTTGATTAACAGGAATGCACAGGGCATGAGAGATTTCAGTTAACTTAAATTTTTTAGATAATTGAAACTGTCCCTAAAAATCTGTTCCCTTCCTTTGTGTTTATCTTTTTAAATATATTTTATTGATCATGTTACTACAGTTGTCCCAAATTTTCCCCTCCAGCCAGTATCCCCCATTCCCTCCAGCAATCTACTCCCCCTTTAGTTCATGTCCATAGATCATGCCTACAAATTCGTTGACTACTCCTTTTCCTATGCTGTTATTAAAATCCCCCTGTCTATTCTGTACCTACCAATTTGTACTTCTTAATCCCTGCACCTTTTCTCGCATTCTTCTCCTTCCCCCTCCCAACTGGTAACCCTCCAAATGACCTCCATGTCTATGATTTTGTTTCTATTCTGCTTGTTTACTTACTTTGTTTTTTAGATTTAATTATTGATAGTTGTGAATTTATTGCCATTTTAATGTTTATAGTTTTGAACTTCTTTTTCTTAAATGAGTCTCTTTAACATTTTATATAATAATGGCTTGGTGCTGATGAAATCCTTTAGCTTTACCTTGTCTGGGAAGCACATGATCTGCCCTTCAATTCTAAATGATAGCTTTGCTGGATAGAGTAATCTAGATTATAGATCCTTGCTTATCATCACTTTGAATACTTCTTGCCAGTCCCTTCTAGCTGAGAAATCAGCTCACAATCTTATGAGAAGTCTTTTGTAGATAACTCTTTGCTTTTCTCTTGCTACTTTTAAGATTCTGTTATCTTTAACTTTTGACATTTTAATTATGATGTGTCCTGGTGTTGTCCTCTTTGTGTCCATCTAGTTTGGGAAGCTCCATGCTTCCTGGACTTATGTGTCTATTTCCTTCACCAAATTAAGGAACTTTTCTTTCATTATTTTTTTCAAATAAGTCTCTAATTTTTTGCTCTTTCTTTTCTCCTTCTGGCACCACTATGATTTGGATGCTTGAAGCTGTCCCAGAGATTCCTTAGCCTATCCTTGTGATTTGGATTCTTTTTCCTTCTCATGATTCTTACTGAATGTTTTTTTCTTCCTTATATTCCAAATCATTAATATGATTATTGGCTTCATATACTCTATTGTTGGTTCCCTGTAAATTTTTCTTTATTTCACTTGCCTGGGTCTTTTTTAATGCTGTTGAAGTACCCAATGCTGTTGCATTCTTATAACCAGTGTTTTGAATTCTGCATCTGAAAGATTGCTTATCTCCATTTTGGTTTTTTCTTTTCCTGGAGTTTTGTTCTGTTCTTTTGTTTGGGCCGTATTTCTTTTCCTCCTCATTTTGGCAGCCTCCCTGTGTTTGTTTCTATGTATTAGGTAGAGCTGCTTTACTCCCTGTCTTGGTACTGTGGCCTATTATAGAAAATCACACCAATAAGCTGGACGAGGTAGAGCCTTAGTGACCTAAGTGAACCATGTAAATCAGGTTGATGGAGTCTATGATATGGTGTAGCCACTCTGTGTGGAGAGGACTCAGAAAAGGTACAATGCCACTGCCTGGCCTCTGGAGTTTTGTCAAGGAGAAAGCTGTCCCCTGATACTCACCCTGATGCCAGATACTTCAATTTTTCTTCATATGCCCCTGGTGCCCTTCCAGCTGCTGCCCCAGTGCTGGAGCCCAAAGGCAGAGAGTCTATCTAAGTCCTAAGACCACTGTGGGCCCTGTAAGAAGAAACCCCTGAGAATCCCACAGTTTCTTCCATAACCCCAACCCTTACTGAGTTTTACAGCAAGAAGTTATGGGGACTTATTTTCATGGCACTGGAACCCTGGGCTGTGAGTCTGGGATCCCTCAATCCCAAAGTATCCTTCCCTATTTTTATCCACCACACATGGGTGTGGGACCACCCATCCCATGTCACCATGTCTCTGTGCCTCCTCACATCTCTGCATCTCCTACCTGTCTGGATGAATGTGATTTCTTTATTCCCTGGTTTTCAGACTTCCATAGAGCTTGATTTTCTGTTGATTCTGGGTGATAGTTGTTTTGCAGTCTAATTGTAATTTTTGCTGTGGTTGTGCAAGGAGGTGGGTCATGTTTACTTACACATGACTCCCTCATGACTGGAAGTCTTGCTTATCTTTTAAAGTACCTGGATATCATTACTGAATAATAACTCAAATTTTATAGATATAAAGAAGTGCAAGGAGATTTGGGTTAAGTATAAAGTTTTTCTATGGGGTAATACCTGTATATGTTCAATCACTATGTAGTATGAAATTATACCAGGAAGGCCAAGGTAGGGGAGAACATACTATTTACATGGTAACTATGATGTACTAGGTACATAGGTAC
Organism: Tonatia bakeri; assembly: GCA_004024845.1. NCBI lineage: Eukaryota > Metazoa > Chordata > Mammalia > Chiroptera > Phyllostomidae > Tonatia > Tonatia bakeri. Next base: position 53,268 of record PVIA01006834.1, read on the forward strand.
TAAATGGTGTCTTCATACCTTAACTCATTTATCATCCCAGAAAATATTTGAGAAATTATTACCATTTTACCAATAAGGAAATCAGAGCTCAGAAAGTTTAATAAATTCCCCCTCAACCCCCCCGAATCACACAGTCAGTAACTGTCAAAACTGAGATTCAAACTCAGGTCTGTCTGACTCCAAACCCATCCTCTTTCCATCATACCACTGTGACCTGTGCTTTATGCCAACCTTTACCATAGTTAGGCTGTCAAACCTGGTACTATATATATTATCTCTGTTTGCCTTAATTTGTTGGGCTTTAAAACCTAGGACCATGTATTTTACCTCTACTGGCCTTAGTTCATGAATCTATAAAATTAAAATATTGCTATTTGTAGCAGAAATAATGTATTTCTCATATTTACATTGTATTAGAACTCCAATTATCAGCTAGGTATGTGGCATAGATGTTATATTTCCCATTTTTCCTTGCAGCTGGGCATGTCATGTGACTAATGCATATGATTAATTACCAATGGGGTGTGAACAGAAATGATAGGTACAACTTCTGGCCACATTCTTAAAGAAACTGAACATGCCCTTCTTAGATATTTTCTTAAGAGTTGGAATGCAGAGATAATGGCAAGAAATAGGTGAAGGGATTAAGAAAAAAACTCACATAAGCACAGACAGCAGTGTAGTGATTACCAGAGAGAAAGAGGGATAGAGGGAGGTAGAGGAGGGTAAAGGGAGGATAAATGGTGACAGAAGGAAACTTGACTGCAGTGATGAACACACAGTACCCTATACAGATGACATATTATAGAATTGTACATTTGAAATTTGTATAATTTTATTAACCATTGTAACCCAATAAATATAAATTTTTGTTAAATATAAATTGTAATTCAATAAATATAATTTTTTTTTAAAATGCTGGACTGCACAGACAAACACAAAATCCTAGAGTTAGTGAAGCAGTAAAAAGGGAGTCACATGCCTGGAAGCATGAAATGCTAAAGTTGTCCATGTTGCTTATTTTGGGAACAATATGTGAGAGAGATACAAATCTCTGCATGTTTTAAGCCATGGCTTTTGTTGTCCATCACATCTGAAACTAACCCTAAACAATGTTTCTCTCTTCCACTCTAAATGCCATAATTGCAAATTTGTGATAGTTTTGTTATGAACAAGAAATATGGCGTGTTTGAAAATCAGATAAAGAAATAAATAAGCAAGAATTATTTTTGTTGGAGTGGGAGGTCATCTGATTCTTCCTGTGAAAGTGGCAAATAGAAATAAAATTTCATCATTTACTTTCACTTAATCAAAAATTTTACTTTATAAATATTATATAATTTTCTGTAAAGTAAAAATGATCAATTTTCTCTTGTCTGTAAGGGGTGCTTTTTTTCTATTTTATTTTATTTTTTAAAATTATTTTATTGTTGTTCAATTATAGTTGTCTTCATTTCCCCCCACTACTTCCTACCCCAGCCATCTGCACCTCCCTCCCCTGATTCCACCACCCTCCCGCTTGGTTTTGTCTGTGTGTCCTTTATAGTTGTTCCTGAAATCCCTTTCCCCCTTTGCCACTATTATCCCCTCCCACCACCCCTCTTGTTACTGTCAGATTGTTCTTAATTTCAATGTCTCTGGTTATATTTTGCTTGCTTATTTGTTTTGTTGATTAGGTTCCCCTTGTAAGTGAGATGGTATGGTACTTGTCTTTCACCACCCGGCTTATTTTACGTAGCATAATGCTCACCAGTTCCATTCATGCTGTTGTGATGGGTAGGAACTCCTTTCTTTCTGCTGTGTAGTAGGATTCCATTGTGTAAATGTACCATAGTTTTTTGATCCACTCATTTGCTGATGGGCACTTAGGTTGCTTCCAGCACTTGGCTATTGTAAATTGTGCTGCTATGAACATTGGGGTGCATAGGTTCTTTGTACTGCTGTTTCAGGACTCTTAGGATACAATCCCAGCAGTGGAATTGCCAGGTCAAAAAGCAGTTCCACATTTAGTTTTCCTAGGAAATACCATGCTGTTTTCCACAGTGGCTGTACCACTCTACAATCCCACCAACTGTACACCAGGGTTCCCTTTCCTCCACATCATCTCCAACACTTGTTGTTTATTGATTCATTTATGATGGCCATTCTGACTGGTGTGAAGTGGTATCTCATTGTGGCTTTAGTTTGCATCTCTCTGATGGCTAGTGATGCTAAACATCTTTGCATATGTATCTGGCCCTCACTAAGACCTCCTTGGAGAACTGTATGTTTAGGTCCTTTGTCCATTTTTAAATTAAATTGTTTCTCTACCTGGAGTAGAGTCATGTGAGTTCTTTATATATTTTGGAGATCAAACCCTTGTCTGAGGTATCATTGGCAAATATGTTTTCCCATAGACTTGGTTCTCTTTTCATTTTAATGCTGTTTTCTTTAGCCATGCAGAAGCTTTTATTTTGATGAAATCCCATTTGCTTATTAAGTATTTTTAATGATTATGCTATTAATTTTCCCAATTTTTCTCCCTTTATTCCCCCTCCACCCTGTCCCCCCCAACACTCCAGCATCCCCCCCCCCCACTTAGTTCATGTCCATGGATTGTACGTACAAGTTCTTTGAGTCCTCTGTTTCCTATACCATTTTTTCTTGCCACATTTATTTTATGCCTACTAATTATGCCTCTTCTTCCCTGTACACTTCCCCCCCCCATTCCTCCTTCCCTTCCCCCACCCACTAAACTCCTGTGTGGTGTCCACTTCTCTAATTGTTCCTGTTCTGGTCATTTGCTTAGTTTTTGTTTTCATTGTTCTCTTTTGGTCCATTTGTTAATAGATGTGAGTTTGTTGTCACTTTATTGTTCATATTTTTTATCTTCTTTTTCTCAGAGAAGTCCCTTTAACTGTTCATATAATAACAGCTTGGTGATGATGAGCTCCTTTAACTTGACCCTATCTGAGAAGCACTTTATCTGTCCTTCCATTATAAATGAAAGCTTTGCTGAATAGACTAATCTTGGATGTAGGTCCTTGCCTTTCATGACTTCAAATACTTCTTTCCAGCCCCTTTTTGCCTGTAAGGTTTCTTTTGAGAAGTCAGCTGATAGCCTTATGGGAACTCCTTTGTAGGTAACTGTCTTCTTTTCTCTTGCTGCTTTTAGGATTTTCTCTTTGTCTTTAATCTTGGGTAATTTATTGATGATGTGCCTTGGGGTGTTCCTCTTTGGCTCCAACTTCTTTGGGACTCTCTGGGCTTCCTGGGCTTCCTAGAAGTCTATTTTCTTCACCATATTGAGGAAGTTTTCCTTCATTATTTGTTCAAATAAATTTTCAATTTCTTGCCATTGTTCTTCTCCTTCTGGCACCCCTATAATTCAGATATTGGAATGTTTCAGGTTGTCCCAGAGAATATTCAGCCTCTCCTCATTTTTTTGGATTCTTATTTCTTTGTTCTGATCCAGTTGGATGTTTATTTCTTCCTTTTGTTCCAAATCATTGCATTAAATGCTGGTTTCTGACTTCTGGCCAAGATGGAGGCATAGGTAGTCGCACTGTGCCTCCTCATGCCACCAAAACTAAGGACAACAAAAATTGAGAAACAAGAAACAACCAGAACAGAGAGAGATGAACCGAATGGAAGTCTGACTACCGTACATCCAAACAGGTAAGGAGGGGTGGAGTTGGAGGCCTACGGAGAGAGGTTGAGGGGTCCCGGCAGGAAAGAGTGGTGGCTGGTAGACGCAGACATGCAGGGCACAGACAGCAGTTGGCGAACCCCAGAAGCACAGGGGTGGTTGACAGACCGGTGGCAGACCCTGGGCACAGGAGACAACGAGCAGACCCACAGTGTGCCACAGCCACACATTCTCGCGCCAACTAAGCAAAAACGGGCAGCAACGCAGACCACATAACCCAGGGACCCAGCGCTGTGGAAACAAAGCCTAAGAGCACCCACTGAAAACACCTGTGGGAGTTGAGGCTGGGAGATTCAGCCTCACAGGAGGCTCCTTGGGGAAACCCACAGAGTCTGAGAAAGTGCACAGGCCCACCCGCCTGGGAGCTAGCACCAGAAGGGCCCAATTTGCTTGTGGGAGGTGGCAGGGGGGACTGGAGTCCTAGAGAGAGTGGAGTAGGCACCATTGTTCCCTCTCAGACCCCGCCCCCACATACAACATTACAACCCAGCCACTGGAGTGCCCCGCCCTGGTGAACACCTAAGACTCCGCTGCCCATCCGTAACATCTGCAACCAGACCAAAGGAAAATAAAAAATAGAAAAGATGGCTCAAACAGAATTGAAATCCCCAGAACCAATTTTTTTAAGTGACCAAGAGATAGCCAACCTATCAGATGCACAGTTCAAAGCACTGGTAATCAGGAAGCTCACAGAATTGGTTGAATTTGGTCATAAATTAGATGAACAAATTCAGGCTACGACAAGAGAAATGAAGGAAAACGCACAGGGAACCAATAGTGATGGGAAGAAAACTGGGACTCAAATCAATGGAGTGGATGAGAAGAAAGAAAGGAACAACCAAACAGAAAAGAATGAAGAAACAAAAATTCAAAAAAATGAGGAGAAGCTTAGGAACCTCCAGGACATCTTTATATGCTCCAACATCCGAATTATAGGGGTAACAGAAGGGAAAGAGGAAAAACAACAAGTGGAAAAGTTATTTGAACAAATAATAAAGAACTTCCCCAATCTGTCAAGGGAAATCAACTTCCAGGAAGTCCAGGAAGCTCAGAGAGTCCCAAAGAGGATGGACCCAAGGAGGAATATGCCAAGGCACATCATAATTACATTAGCCAAGGTAAAAATTGTTGGGGACCACTGTTGGGGGCCGCCCTGCCTGGTCTAAGGAAGCTGTGACCCCCTGTGACTTAGGCTGAGTGAGAGACCTGCGGATCAGGAGCCACTAAGGAGACAAAAACTTATTCCCCTGGCATGAAACGCTACCTGTTCTGTGCCTGGCCTTTAATGCTAGATCAGTTACCAATGACGGGTAAGACTCCTCAAAGGGAGGGGCAACCTAAGCCAGGTTCTGATCTCGTAAAGGCCTCTGTGAAAGAGTTTCACGAGACTGTGGAAATAAATGAAGGGGCTGTGGAAAGGAAGGGTGATCGGCATCTACCCCTGCCCCTCTTAGCCTGAGTCTTTGTACTCAGATGTGAGAAATCCAAGTCTCCTTGCTGCCTCTGTCTCCAGCCCTAAGGAAACAGCCAAAGGGGCAGCTCAGACAGGAGATGGCGGACCCCCGGGGTAATCAGGCCTGGGACAAAGAATATGCAAGATCCTGTGAGATCTGTTTGCTGGAGGATGTTATTAACTTGGAATTTGAAGGCACAGTCAGGAAACCTTTGAAACCTGTAGTCTTTTCATATGATAAAACTCCAATCTCTGCCCAGAATCACAACAGAAACTCTGTTAACATCCTTGTAAGATACGTGTTCCCTTTGATCCCTTCTGCCAGACTGTCAATCCACAAACTGTGTCTACTTTCTCAATAAAAACCCACTGGGACAAAGGAAGAGGCTCTTCCCCCTAGAGGGGTTTAGCCCGGAGCGGCTCAAAGAATTGGAGAGTGAGCACTCCATCTTTGACTTCCACTCAGAAAACTGTTTCTGTGCATGATTATTTCTATAGTGGGTTTATGCGTATCCATAGCCAGCCAGGAGAAGGCTGGGTTCTGCACGCAACAGCAAGTGTGTTTAAGCGTGTCCATAGCCAGCCGGGAGAAGGCTGGGTTCCACACGCTTCAGTCAGACAGCCGGGTTTTAAGCGAGGTTTGAAAAATCGCTACAAAAAATGAAGGAGAGAATCCTAAAAGCAGCAAGAGATAAGGGGACAGTTACCTACAAAGGAGTTCCCACCAGAATGTCAGCTGATTTCTCAAAAGAGACCTTGCAGACAAGAAGGGCCTGGAAAGAAGTATTTGAAGTCATGAAAGGCAAGGACCTCCATCCAAGGTTGCTCTATCCAGCAAAGCTTTCATTTAGATTGGAAGGGCAGATAAAGTACTTCTCAGATAAGGTCGAGTTAAAGGAGTTCATCATCACCAAGCCCTTATATGAAATGTTAAAGGGACTTACCTAAGAAAATGAAGATTAAAAATATGAACAGTAAAAATGACTTCAAATTCACAGTTAGTAACATCCATACCTAAAACAAAAGCAAACTGAGCAAACAACTAGAACAGGAACAGAACCACAGAAATGGAGATCACATGGAGGGTTAGCAACAGGGATGTGGGAGGAGGAGAGAGGGGGAAAAGATATAGAGAATAAGTAGCATAGACAATAGGTAGAAAATAGACAGGGGGAGGGCAAGAATAGTATGGGAAATGTAGAAGCTAAAGAACTTATGACACATGGACATGAACTAAAGGGGGGGAATGTGGGTGGGAGGGGGTGGGCAGGGTGGAGGGGAGTGAAGGGGGAAAATGGGACAACTGTAACAGTATAATCAATAAAAAAAGAAGAAAAAAATAAATAAAAATATTGCATTCTGCAGAAAGAAAGAATCCTGGTTTCCTTCTTGTCACTGTTGGTCCCCTGAATATTATGCTTTATTTCATTTTGGGTATCTTTCATTTGCTCTTTCATTTTTCAACTAAGCTCAATCAGTTCTGTGAGCATTTTGATTACCAGGGCTTTAAATTCTTCAGCAATGAGGAGAGTGAGCAATCTCCTCATTGCTTAGTTCTAAGGTTTTGCTGTGTTCTTTCATTTGGGCCAGATTTCTTTGTCTTGGGGCACCTGATAAGTTGTAATGGGCAGGGCCTGAGGTATTCACCCAGGCAGGACAATCCTTTCTGCTGTGCTGCCTGTGGGCGAAGGGCAAGAGAAGGAACAATGTAGCTTTCCTGCTCATCTCTAGCACACTTTCCAACAGACTCTCATGTCAGACTAGAAGTATCTCCCACTGCAGGAACCCCAGACTTAGCCCACAGTCAGCTCTGAGTCTCAGTTTTCCCCTTAAGTCAGTCCCTCCTGCACAGCTCTGCAGAGCTCAGCAGTCAACTGCACCCCTCAGCCCCCTTGCCAATGTTTTCCTGAATCGGCCCACCAGGTCCTCCTTACCAGTCTGGTTGTTTTGGTTGGTTTTTTTTTTCTTTAATTCCTTGGTTGTTGGAGTTCCATGCAGTTTGATTTTCTGGTGATTTTGGTTGTTTATTGATTTTAGATTGGTTGTTATCCTCTTTTAGGTTGTGTGAGAAAGCTAAGGGTTTCTACTTATGCCTCCATCTTGCCAGGAACTCAAGATCCCATTTGTTTATTCTTTCCTTTATGTCCCTTGCTTTGGGGGACATATTGGTGAAAATATTTCCACATGGAATATCTCAGATTTTCCTGCCTATGTTTTCTTCTAGGATTTTTATGGTGCCATGCCTTATATTTAAGTCTTTTATCCACCTTGAACTTATTTTCATGTATCATGTAAGTTGGTGATCGAGTTTCATTTTTTTGCATGTAGCTGTCCAGGTCTCCCAACACCATTTGTTGAAGAGGCTATTTTTACACCATTTTATGCTTCTGCCTGTAAGGAGTGCTTTTTAAAAGTGATCTAATTACTTAAAACTTCCTTAGGGGTCATTTATAAGAAGGCTCTGAAAGGGCAAAGGTTTTAGATGTCATCATAGCCCATTAGAGCTGCAACAAGTATTAAAACATAAATCATACATTTTGAATTTTACTTAATTTTTTTATTCCAAGTACTTTATAATTAGTACCAAAATCCCTGTTCTACCTATTCCATTTATGTGAATTTAAGACAAACGCCATGAGGAAATAAAATGCTTCATAGCCAGGACTCTAAAGCTATGGATTTAAGGATCCAACTGGAAAGCAGAGCAAATCAATCTTCCACAATGGAGCTGAAAAAAATAAGAAGAACAGGATGCAGTAGGGAATGGGTGGTTAAACTACAAATGCAGCATTTGCTTTGACCACGATGAGATTTGGAATGGTTGTACAGTTACAATTGAGTTCTCAAACACAGAGAAGATTGAGTTGAAAATCATGCCAAGAAAAAAATTATTGACTTTACTCTGTTGGCAGCAGAAACTCTGGGAGGGAATGAATTTCCCACAAGGCATATCTTGAACCAAACCATCAGTTAAGGTAAATGCAGAGGAAAATCTCAACTCGATAGCTCCACTGAAGCAGACTGATTCTGCTGCCCTGTTCAGCTATAAGATATAGCTCCAAGAATTGGGGAAGCATTTCATGTCAGAGGGAGAGCAGATTAACAGCCCACTCCTCCATAGGGGAGCTTAACCCTCACACTTTTATAATGTCATTGCCAAGACAGTCATTCATTCAGTACTTCTATAAGTTTTTAATCAGGATCTACCCTGTGCCAAGTTCTGTTCTGGGAGCTAGAGATAGAGCAAGAAACAAAACAGATGGTCATGGATCTCATGAAGTTTACATTGTTGGGGAAGGGAGAGACAAATAATAAACAAACAAAGAGTGTGTCAGATACCAATAAGTATTCTAAAAATAATTAAGCAAAGAGGACAATATTGAAAGAACAGGTGCAGTTTCATGTAAATGATCAGAGAAGGTCTCTCCCAAAGATGATATTGAGGCAATAACTACACAAAGATATTTGGAGTAACAATGCATTGGGAAAAGACTTATTTCCAAGACCCTAAACCTGTAGCATGCTCAGTGTGTTCAAGGGACAGCAAGATGGTCAGAGCCCCTGGAGCTGGGTGAAGAAGGTAGATAAGGAGAAGAGGTGAGTCTAGGTGAAGTGGTGAGGCTGGGTAGTGAAGAACACTGAAGGCTCAAGGCAAGGACTTGGATTCTGCTTTGATAGGAAGAAACTGGGGGGCTTTGAACAGAAATAAAAATGGCCCCTTACATTCTACTAAGGATCACCCTAGGGATTGAATGGAGAATAAGTTAGGTGGACAAGGTTGGAAACAGGAAGGCAAGTTAGGGGCTATCAAAATCCAGGTGGGAGGTACCAACAAATGAAACAGTGGAAATGCGGGGTGCAGGTGTGAGCCATGGGGGGTTTCTGAATGTAATTCCTAAATGAAGCTAACTCTAAATTCCAGGTGTGAGAGAAAGAAAACAAGATTCTTATCCTGAAGACCTGACACATATGAGGTTGTAATTTACTGAGATGGGAAAATTGGTGAGGGGAAGCAGCTTAAAGGTGAAAATCACATGTTTAGTTTTAGGTGTGTTACATTTGAGATAGTTATTAGACATCTAGGTGGAGACATAAAGCAAATAACCAAATACTCAGTTTTGAAGTTCAGAGGAAAGATGAAAACTGGAGAGGTAATTTGAGGAGTCAGAATGTATATCTAGTGGATGAAAACACCTAGTGACATCTGGAATAGTCAGAGAAAAGAAGCAGTTTGAAGACTGTTTTAGAGTTGATACAATGATGAATATACCAGAGACTTCAGGTTGCCTTCCCAGTACCACTTTACCCCCTTTTCCTAATAAAAAAAACCTTAATATTATGGAAAAGCTGTAGTGTTCCACTGTTAAGGAAAAAAAAATACTACATTTCCCAAATTTCCTTATAGAAAAGTAGAGTGTATGATTAGTGAATGATAGTCATTCAGTGGGGTTTTTAGGTCACCTTGCAAAAGGCATCCTTTTGCACTTCCTCTTTCCTTTCTGCCTAAAAGTGGTTGTGATGAGTACAGCTGCAATAGCCATTTTAACTCCACTAGACAACATAGAGAACAGAAGCACATACCGTGGAAGGTGGAGCAAATAGAAGGCAGCGGGGCCACTGATAACTCATGAAGCCACTTCACTAGCCCTGGACTCTCAGCCTGTGAGACTCGTATTACATGAGAAAGAAAAACACATATCTTGCTTAAGCCACTGTATTTATGAACTCTCTCATTAGCCACCAAATATAACCCCTGATACAAGGATGAACCAGCAAAGGAAGCTGAGGACTAGCCAATGGTAGCAGGGTAGAGAAACAATGGGGTCCTAAAGGCTCATTGTGGAAAAACAGGTGTTTTAAAGGGAGAAACTAGATCAAATTGTACTAATAAGTCAGGTGAAAAAAGGACTGAGAAATGGCCATTGGGCTCAGTGACACAAAGGCCATTAGTGAACTTGACAAGAATGATTTTATTGAGAGGTGGTACTGAAAGTATAATTAGAGTAGATTTGAGAAATAATAAAAGTAGAAGTAGGCATAGACAGCTCTTGGATTTGGCCATTCAGAAAGGAAAGAAATGGGATATTTGCTAAAGGAAGGATGTTGGGATCAGAGAAAGCTGATTTTAAGATGACAGTGTTTTGAACTATGCCAATAATTACACCCCAAATGCACATAGCTTAGCAGACAAATGATACAGAGAAAAGCATTTAGAGTCTGAAGTCAGACATGTCTGGGTTTGAAGCCCTACCCTACAACTAACTGGCTGTGTCTCTAGATGAGTCCTTAACTTCTCCAAATCTTCTCAGATATATAACTCTGCCCCCTTTAGGTTGCTGAGACAAAGAAATGATATGTGTGCAAAAGTACACGTTAAGTTCCCTGCAAGGCTAGCTACTGCAATGATTAATTCCTCCTCTTCATATGCTTTTTTTTTTTTTAACAAGGTGGCTTCTAGGTGCAGTGGACAATGAGACAGAAGCAAAGTGAGAAAGAGTATTACTGTCTGGGAACTCAGAAAATTTCCATGAACCAAAGAGATTTTTTTAATGGCTTCATGACTTTTTATAAGTGATCTGTCAGATAAAGATAACTTTGGTTCTTCCCCTATTTGATTTTAGAGGAAACTAGAGCAGGGACTTGGCCCTTTTAGAGCTTTCAATAAGCAAAATGTGTGCCTGCCCTACAACCTCTGTAACAGCAGTTGTGGCCTTTGGGACAGGAAGATTTCACCCCACTTGAGCACACTTGAATCTATGCTCTCTCTCAGGGTAAAGACCTGCCTGATACATTCATCACCCAAACCTGTTGCCAGTGATTTCTATCTGCCTTTATGATGTTACCTCCTAGCCCTGCACCAGTACACTGTGTGCTCTATTATGTGCAAATAAATCATTCATGAGGTTTTCTTCCATGGGTAATTTTACCCTAGAATGGTGAGCCTAGAATTCTAAGTGACTCAGTAGAACAGATAGAAGAAAAAGTCGATGTGCTGATGGATCCATAGATTGAGGTCTCTATTGGCATAAAGAAAAATATATCCAGTGTGCTATTTCTCCTGAACAAAACTGAGTTCAAAGGACTCTATTTGGAAATAATCTTATACATCAAAGGCTTTACACATGTTGTCCCTGGGGCACCCTCTCTTACCTGTTCATGTAAGTATCTTCAACTCTTTTGCAATACCCTGTTTATATGTCACCTGTTCCAGGTAATGAAAACTACCTGCACACTCTCCCTTGGTCACATGAATTCTGTCTCCTATGATTTCCAAGGTTCCCAGAGCTTATCACTATCAAAACATTAATCACACTGCATTATAATTTTGCATTTACATATATGTTTTACATACTTACACACTTTGTGTGTTTCCTGAGGGATATTTTTATTTCTAAAACTTCAGTGTCTAGCACACATTAAATGTTCAATAAACGGTTGGTCAACTAATATCCAGTTCACTGAAGTTTTTTTTTTAAGATTTTATTTATTTATTTATACAGAAAGGGAAAGGGAGGGAGAAAGAGAGGGGAAGAAACATCAATGTGTGGTTGCCTCTCACACTCCCAAATGGGGACCTTGCCCACAGCCTGGACATGTGACATGACAGGGAATCAAACCCACAATCCTTTGGTTTGCAGGCTGGCACACAAGACACTGAGCCACACCAGTGGAGCTGAAATTTCTTTTTAAGAAACTTAATATGACACTGCAAACACTAAATGTGTTAAATACATTTGAAACAAATATACATTATATATTTTACACACACACACACATTATAATACACCAAAATGGTACAGAAAATACACAGAAATGAAATAGTATTTCTGGGAGGTAGAATTATTTTTTTTCTTACATTTTGTTGAATTTACTAAAAGTTCAACATGAACAGATTACTTTCAAAATGTTTAAATTATAATACATTTAATTGTTCTATTTAATAATGATGACAAGTTACTAACTTACTGACCACTAGTAATTAGGATCTGCTTGGCAACATATTTTCTAGTGATTGTATGGCTTTTTGCAATTTTCTAAACCTCACCCAGCAGAAGCAATCACATTTCCTAATGGTCTGCTTTCTACAGACAAATCTAGCACCTTTCACAGCTGTAGAAACTGTGGGACAGCACAGTCGCTATGGATCCCCTGCAGATTTCACTGGCTTTGTTCCACAAGTATTTGTGATTGCTAATGTCTGTTACCCAAGTCTCTCTCCATTCTCCTCTTCATGCATCCTGGCCAGATCCTGGGCACTGTATAAGCAACCACTCCAAGACTCTGCAGGTAGGTTAGTGCAAGATGCCAGCCAAACCCCTGCAACTGACACACACTGTTATGAGCATGGTCAGCACTAACCGTTCTAGCTGTGCACTTGCATATTGCTGGCCTGACACCCTGCATTATTCTCCACTGCCCTGTGCACATGGCAAGACCCACCAGACAAAGTGGTAAATGGTGACAGCCAGGACGAAAAGAACTGCCAGTGCTCCTGCTGTTGGTCCCAGCCCTCACTGCCTGCCCTGGAACCCAACGGCATGTGTATATTTGCAACCAGTCCCTGGACTGCACAGGTACCTACAGCTAATTCCTATGACCACGTGTATGTGTGCCACTGGCTCTCACCACGACTGCTGCTTTTCTTGGTACTAAGGGGCTGGACTTGGAAGCACTGATGAGGAACCGAACAGCCCTTCCAGCCTCTGAGGGTCCCACAGCACTTGCCAAGGCCCATGCAGTCATTGGTGGTGAATCAATGAGCCACCAGCCCCACCCACCCCCATGACCCAGTGATGCCACACACAACTTCATTTTGCACCCTAGACCACTAGACTTGAGGTCACACAGTGCTCCAGCATGTTCCCACCTACAGGTGAAAGGCATCTCTTACTGAAGTCAGTCCATAAAGTCTGAAAAAGGTGAAATCTTTTTCAAATATGCAAACACCTATACAAGGCTATGGGAATTACAAAAATCAGGGGAACACAACTCCAGTAAAGAATACAGTGAACCTCTAGTAACTGGCACAGGATTTATAGTCATGATTAAAAGAAACAATGGAAAGGTCATTGGACTCCCAGAACAGGGAGAGAGAGGAAAAAAGTGATAGAAAACTTACTTAAAGAAATAATGGCTGAAAATTATCCAAAACTGGGAAAGATTTAGACATCTAAGTTGATAAAGCTAATAAGTTATCCCAGCATCTCAATCTGAAACAATCTTCTCCAAGTCACATTATAATATAGTTGTTTAAAATAAAACAGGGAATTTTTAAAATAACCTAAGAAAAGAATTTTTCTCTCATACAAGGGAACCTCCATGAGGATATCATCAGATTTCTCACCACAGACCCTGCAGGTCAAGAGAGAGTGGGACAACATGCAAATGCTGAAAAAAAGAAACTGCCAACTAATAACACTTTACCCATCAAAGCTGTTCTTCAAATCAGAAGGTGAAATACTTTCCCCACAAAAGTCAAAGAGTTCCAAAAGAAGCCAGAGGTGACCTCTGAAAATGATTCACTATTCACTTGACCCAGAAAACACCACAAAGTCATGCAAATCAAGAAACTCAAATCTTCATGTTCACTTTAAGGATGTGCATGAAACTGCACAGGCTTTAACAGTATGCTTATATCCAAAAGCCACTAAGTATCTGAAGGATGACACTTTACAGCAGCAATGTGAGCCATTCCATTGTTACAGTGGTTGAGTAGGTGGCTGTGCCCAGGCCAAAAGTTAGGGCTTGACATAGGGTCAGTAGCCCAAAAAGAGTGCTGAATTTTTGTTGCACATGCTTAAAAATGCAGAGAGTGATGCTAAAGTTGAGGATCTAGACGAACATTTTCTGGTCATTGAGCATATCCAGGTGAACAAATCTCCCTGGATGCAGCACAGAACCTACAGAGTTCACGGGCAGACTAACCCGTACGTGGGCTCTCCCTGCCACATGGAGATGTCCTCACTGAAAAAGAGCAGATTGTTCCTGATCCAGGAGAGGTGGTTGCACAAAGGAAAAAGATATCCCAGAAGAAACTGAAGAAACAACAACTTATGGCTGAGGGGTAAATTCAGCATCAAATACACGCTAATAAAAATATATTTTTTTCAGAAACCAAAGTCAAAGTAGCTCATCACCAGTAGATTTGCATTTAAAAAATGCTGAGAGAAGTTCTTCAGTTTGAAATGAAACTACACCAACTGGTAACATAAAAACATATAAATAAACAATACTGGTAAAGGCAAGTATTTAGTCAGATTTAGAATAATTTAAAAGTGTAATAAATATGCGTTAATCATCTAACTCTAGTATAATGGTAAAAAGACAAAAATATTAAATATAGCTATAACTACACCATTTTTTTAGTCCTCCTCTGAGGATATGTTTACTGATTTGAGAGAGAAAGAGAGGAAAAGAGAGGGAAAGAAAAAGAACATCCATGTGAAAGAGAAACACCAGCTAGTTGCCTCCCATATGTGCCCCAACCAGGGATCAAAGCCAAAACCTAGGGATGTGCCCTGACTGGGGATCAAACCCACAACTCTTTGGTGCATAGAATGATGCTCAAACCAACTGAGCTACCTGGCCAGGATAGCTATACAATTTGTTAATGAATATATAACATAAAAAGATACAGAGTGTGACTACAAAGATACAAAATGTGGGTGAGGGGAATAAAAGAGTAAAGTGCTGGAATGTGACTGAAATTATTAGCCTAAAATAGACTGTTATATCTATAAATGTGTTTTAACTGAGGCTCAGGATAACCCAAGCTTCTAGTATATACACAAAGGATAAATAGAAGAAAATCAAAATATACCACTATGGAACATTATCAATTCACAAAGAAAGACAGCAAGAGAGGATGAAAGGAACAAAGTAACTATAAAACAGCCATAAAACAAGTAACAAGACGCCAAGTCCTTATTTATAAATAATTACTTTAAATGGAAATAGATTAAATGCTCTTTTAAAAAGGCATAGAGTAGCTGTATGAATAAAAAAAAAAACAAGAAAATATGTTCTGCCTACAAAACTCACTTCAGCTTCAAAAACATATACTCTCAAACAGAAGGGATGGTAAAGATATATACCACATAGTTAGAAACCAAAAAGATCAGGGGTAGCTATACTTCTATCAGACAAAAAAAAAATTAAGTAAAAAACTGTAACAAGAGACAAAAAAGGTCCTTATATAATGATAAAGGGGTCAATTCATCAAAAGAATATAACAAGGGTAAATATATATGACCTCAACATCAGAGCAACTAAATCTAAAAAGCAAATAAAAAACAAATTTGAAGGGAGAAGTATACAACACAATAACAGTAGTAGAATTCAACACCTCACTTTCAACAATGGGTACAACAACCAGAGAAAAAATCCATAAGGAAATATTGTATTTTAAGTATACTTTACACCAAATAGACCTAACTAATATATATCAAATATTTCATCAACATCAACAAAATATACATTCTTCTCAGGCACATATGGAACATTTTCCAGAATAGACCACATGTGAGGAAACAAAACAAGTCTCAGACAATTTTAAATATTAAAATTACATCGGGTTTCTTTTCCAACCAAATGGTATGAAACTGGAAATCAATAACAGGAGGAAAACTGGAAAACTCACAAATACATAAAATAAAACAACACACTTCTAAAAAACCAATTGGTCAAAAGAAGAGAAAAATAAAAAAATATATCAAAACAAACACAAGTTTGAGCACTACATACCCAAACTTATGGGATACAGTAAAAGTAGTGCTATGAGGGAAATTTGTAGGGATAGCTAACTGCATTAAGTAGAAAGAAATATCCACAGACTGGAAAATGGTGGTGAGGTAGGTGGAAGCTGAACCCACTTACTCATGCACCCAACTGGGACACCTAGCCAATCTCCTGAAGAACAGAGTAAACAACCAACAGAATCCCAGCTTATATGAAGTTTGGAAGCCAGAGATTGCAGGGGATGTTGAAAAACAGATGGTAAGGAGATTGCATAGGGACGGTAAGTTGCCTGGGACCAGAGTGGGGACCACAGCTGCTACAGTTCCCAGCCTCACACTTGGTACCCAGAATGTGACTGCCACAGGAGCTTTGGAGAAGAGCCAGATCAGTGATTGTAACTTTGCAGCTCCCTCCACTCCAGAAGAGGGACACGGGTCCTGCACCAGGAGAGAACTGGATGCTTGAAGTCGCTGGGGGAATAAAGACACAGTGTGAAATGCACAGAGGCAGTGTTCCCCCGCTGGGACTGTGGTTGCCCGCTAGGATACTACCAGAGAAACTGGAGATCTGGGTGACACCTGGAGATGGAAGAAAAGTTGGGCTGCGACAGATTCTGACTCAGATAGTCTCTGGACTGGTCAGAGAGTTGAACTGTGTGAAAAGCTGGGCACTTGTAAAAACTGGCCAGGGGAATTTGCTCGAAAAAAGGCTCTCAGCCACTGTTTCAGGAATTCTCATGTGCTGCAGCTGGGACAGCAAAGAGGGAGGAGGGGCACGATTTACTCCAAATCAGGGCACCTCACAGAATAATCAAAGTGGGGCGGCAGAGGCTCAAAGGAGTAGCAGTCCCCAGAGAGACTTAATTTAATAAGGGAACTCAACTGCCCTGGAGGGACTTTGCATGTGCAGCACCCAGACCAGCAAAGAGGGAGGAGGGGTGTGAGTTGCTCCCACTCAGTGCACCTCACAGACTAATCAAAGGGTGGCATAATGAGGTGGATTAAAGGTGCTGGCCTGGTGCATATGGAAAGTGGAGACTGTGCAGGACTTTGAGGGCTTGGATTCAAGGTTGGAGACCTGTGCATATTGGAGCCCAGACCAAGCCCCCAATGCAGAACCACAGGAATGGAGGGAAAAAAAATACAGCCCAGCCCTCTTCTGTATGCAATATCCAGGAAGACCAGCAGAACCTGCTTGGTGGGTTCAAAGTCAGCAGGAGGATTTTTTCTTTCTTTTTTCTTCCAACTGTAAGACAATAAGACCTGGAACTGTGAAAGGATCAAAGATAGATCCAGAGAGAGATCAGAAGATGAACACCAACAGCTGAGACAAAATTCACTTCATTATCCTACAAAACTTGCATTTTTTACTTTTTATTTGTATTTATTATTTTTAATTTCTCTTCTTCTGTATAGTTTTCTTTTTTAAAATATAGTTTATTGATTATGCTATTACAGTGTCACATTTTCCCCCCACTCCCCTCCACCCTGCACAACCTCTCCCACCTGCATTCCCCCCCCTTTAGTTCAGGTACATGTGTCATACTTATAATTTCTTTAGCTTCTATGTTTCCCATACTATTCTTGCCCTCCCCCTGTCTATTTTCTACCTACCATCTATATTACTTATTCTCTGTACCTTTTCCCCCTCTCTCCTCCTCCCACTCCCCTGTTGATAACCCTCCATGTGATCTCCATTTCTGTGGTTCTGTTCCTGTTCCAGATGTTTGCTTAGTTTGTTTTTGTTTTTGTTTTAGGTGTGGTTGTTAATAATTGTGAATTTGCTGTCATTTTACTGTACATGTTTTTTATCTTCTTTTTCTTAGGTAAGTCCCTTTAACATTTCATAAAATAAGGACTTGGTGATGATGAACTCCTTGAACTTGACTGTCTCTGAAAAGCACTTTATCTGCCCTTCCATTCTAAATGACAGATTCGCTGGATAGAGCAATCTTGGATATAGGTCATTGCCTTTCATGACTTGGAATACTTCTTTCCAGCCCCTTCTTGCCTGTAAAGTCTCTTTTGAGAAATCAGCTGATAGTCTGATGGGAACTCCTTTGTAGGTTACTGTCTCCTTATCTCTTGCTGCTTCTAGGATTCTCTCCTCCATTTAATCTTGGGTAATGCAATTATGATGTGCCTTGGTGTGTTCCTCCTTGGGTCCAACTTCTTTGTGACTCTCTGAGCTTCCTAGACTTCCTGGAAGTCAATTTCCTTTGCCAGATTGGGGAAGTTCTCCTTTATTATTTGTTCAGATAACTTTTCCACTTGTTGCTCTTCCTCTTCTCCTTCTGGTACCCTATAATTCGGATGCTGGAATGTTTAAAGATGTCCTGGAGGTTCCTAAGCCTCTCCTCATTTTTTTGAATTCTTATTTCTTCATTCTTTTCTGTTTGGTTGTTTCTTTCTTCCTTCTGGTACACTTCATTGATTGGAGTTCCACTTTCCTTCCCATTACTATTGGTTCCCTGTGCATTTTCCTCTATTTCACTTATTGTAGCCTTCATTTGTTCATCTAATTTGTGACCAAATTCAACCAATTCTGTGAGCATCCTGATTACCAGTGCTTTGAACTGTGCATCTGATAGGTTGGCTATCTCTTCATAGCTTAGTTGTATTTTTTTCTGGAGCTTTGATCTGTTCTTTCATTTGGGGCATTTTTTTTTTGTCTTGACATGCCTATTTTGTAGTGAGGGGTGGAGCCTTAGGTGTTCATCAGGTCAGGGCAACCCAGTTGCTGGGTTGTGATACAGTATGTGGGGGAGGGATCCAAGAGGGAACAATGGCACTTGCTCCACTCTGTGCCAGATTTCAGTTACTTCCTCCATTCCCCCAAGCAAACTAGGCCCTTCTGGTGCTGATTCCCATGTGGGTGAGTTTGTGTACCTTCTAGGACCCTTTGGGTCTCTCCAACAAACTCTCCTATGAGGCTGAGAGTCTCTCCGGCACCTCAACCCACACAGGTATTTTCAATTGGTGTTTTGGCGCTTTATTTCCCAGTGCTGGGACCCTGGGTTGCAGGATCTGTCTCACTCCCCAGTTTCATCTGGTTTATCTGTATGCGAATGTGAGACCACCCAGTCTGCCAGCCTCCTGATGCACCAGTACCTCGCTGGGTTGGCTCTCTGCTGCCTTGTGTGCCTGGGGTCCATCAGCCTCTGCTTTGCCACTAGCACTCTCACCCAGCTGCCTGACTCCACCCCTCCTACCGGTCTAGATGAATATTTCTTCTTTAACTCTTTGGTTGTCGAACTTCCATACAGTTAAATTTTCTGTCAGTACTGGTTGTTTCTTTGTCTCTAAACTTTTGTTGTCCTTATTTTGGTTGTGCGAGGAGACACAGTGTGTCTACCTATGCCTCCATCTTGGCTGAAGACCTGTGTATTTTTCTTTGTTTGTTTGATTTCATTGTTTGGTTTCTTTTCTTATCCCTTTCATATTGCATTTTAATTTCTCTTCCTTCACTTCAATCTTATTCCTATAACACACTACTCTTGGTCTTTTACTTTTTATTCTTTTTATTCAGATCATATATTTATTGTCACATTGTTGTTCCCATTCCCACACAGCACCCTTCCCTGATCTTGGTCCATTTTACTGTCTTCCTGAGCTTTATTACTGTTGTGGTTAACTTCACTCTCTCACACACTACACCAAGTTTCTATCCCTTACTCTCACTGTATCTCACCATCTAACCTAGCATAAGTGCTCTGCTTTCTGGCATCAGCTCACATTCTTTTTCCCCTCTAACAAGAGTCTTATCTTTTTTTCATCTTTTAAAAAAGTGGCTAATTAGATGAAATATCACAGTTATTGCTATATTTCCTCAAAGGATCTCCTGTCTGTTCTCTACTTATTGGTACATTAAATCTGATAGAATACTCTCCCACTGCCATAATCCACTCTGCCTCCTTCCTGCCCCAGATTATATACAAGATAAGGTGGGAGTTGTGAATATCAGTAAATCCACTGCAAGAGAGAACCCATCAACAAGGAGCCACTAATGAGTAAACCCCAAATGCAAACAGATCCCACTCAAATGCAAAAAAGTACAATGCTAGAGCATCCAGACAAGCAGATCTGAGAGATCACACCACTGAGTGTCACAGAATTTGTACCATAGAAGTTCACCCTATGAAAACAGCTAGCAAAGCAGAGCATAGGGAATTGCAGAAACAAGCAAAAAGAGGCACCTAAAATGGGGAAACAAATAAAGAACCTGCAATCAAAAGGAATGGAAGACTCCCCACTAAAAGATCTAAATGAAATGGAGGCAAGCAAACTATCAAATATAGAATTCAAAAGGATGATTATTAGATGCTCAAGGTACTCACAGACAACTACAAAGAACTGAGTGAGAACTACAACAGTATGAAAAAGGAAATATAAACGATAAACAAGAACCAGGAAGAAATAAAGAATACCATTTCTGAAATAACAAACACACTAGAAGGAATTACAAGCAAGCTGGATGAAGCAGAGGACTGAATTCATGAGCAAGAAACAGACAAAGTAGAAAGAAACACCCAGGTAGAACAACTGCATGAAAAAAAGATGCAAAAAAATATGAAGATAGCTTAAAAGTACTGAAAGACAACATGAAATGCAACAACACCCAAAAGGAGAAGACAAAGAGCAAGGGATAGAAACCTTTGAAAAAAATGACAAAAAACTTCCTGAACTTAAAAAGGGAAAAAAACATACAAGTTCAGGAAGCACAGATGGCCCTAATCAAGATGAACCCAAAGAGACCAACTCCAAGACACATAATAATTAAAATGCAAACTTTTAAAGACAAAGGGGGAATCTTAAAAGCAGCAATGGTAAAAAAAAAAAAGAAGTAACATACAAAGGGGCTCTGATAAGGCTAACAAGTGATTTCTCCAGAGAACCACTGCAGGCCAGAAGAGAATTGCAAGAAATATTCCAAGTAATGAAAAGCAAAGGACTGCAACTAAAACTACTCTACCCAGCAAGGCTCTCAATTAAAATGGAAGGACAAATAAGGAGTTTCCCAGGCAAAAGAAGGCTGAAAGAATACACCTCCACCCCCAAAAACACTGAAAAATATGCTAAGGGACTGCTATAAGAAGAGAAAGTAAAAGAGTGAGGGAACAAAGGACACAGGTACAAAGGGGAGGGAATGAACAAGTACCTATCACTTCTGGCCAAGAAGGAGCCACAGGCAAATACACTTTGCATCCTTCCACAACCAAAAGCAGGACCACAACAAATTTAAAAACAAAAAATAACCAGAATGTTAAAAAATTGAACTGTATGGAAGTCCAACAACCAAGGAATTAAAGAAGAAACATTCATCCAGACCAGTAAGAGGGGCGGAGATGGGCAGCAGGGTAGAGAGGACTTGAGGCAAGGCAGCAGTCCTCTGCCCCTGAAGTCCTCTGGCCCTGAAGAAGCAGGGCCAGCAAGGCAGTGGCTGGTGGACCAGATAAGGTGGTGGCTGGTGGAGCAGGTGATCCCACATCTACATGTGAATAAACTGGGAGGAACAACTGGGGAGCAAGACAGGCCATGCAACCCAGGGTTCCAGTGCAGAGAAATAAAGCCCCAAAACCTCTGACTGAAAAAAACCTATGGTGGTTGAGGCAGGAGAAGCTCTCAGCCCCATAGGAGAGATCCTTGGAGAGACCCACAGGGTCCTAGAAGATACACAAAACCAAACACCTGGGAATCATCATGAGAAGGGTCAAATTTGCTTGTGGGTAGTGGTTGAAGTGACTGAAAGCTGACCAAGAACTAAGCAAGCAGCATTGTTCCCTCTCAGACACCTACATGACATATAGCAGCAGAATGCAGCGATTAATACCATAATCAATAAAATATATTTTTTAAAAAAGAAATCATTACAAACAACTATATGCCAAGAAATTTGAAAACGTAGGTGAAATGGAGAAATTTCCAGAAAAATATAATCTCCCAAAACTGAATGAAAGAGAAGCAGAAAGCCTGAACAGACTGATAGAGCTAGTGAAATCGAAGCAGTAATCAAAAACTCATGGCACACAGAAGTGCTTTACTGGATGGCTTCACAGAAGAATTTTATAAAACATTTCAGAAAGAGCTAACCCTTACCCATCTTAGACTACTCCAAAAAATCCAAGAAGAAGAAAGACTCCCAAACTTTTTTTACAAAATCAGCATCACCCTAATTCCAAAACTAGAAAAAAAAAACACAACAAAGAAAGAAAACTACAGGCCAATGTCACTGATAAATATAGACGCTGAAATCCTCAACAAAATATTGGCAAACCACAATCAAACAACACATTTAAAAGATCATACACCATGATCAAGTGGGGTTCATCCCAGGGATGCAAAGATAATACAATATTCATAAATCAATAAATGTATTACATCCCATAACAAAAGGGAAGTCAAAAATCACATGATCATATCACCAGATGCAGAAAAAAGCATTTGATAAAGTACAGCACCCATTTATGATAAAAACACTCAGCAAAGTGGGAGTAGAGGGAGGATACCTCAACATAATAAAGGCCATATATGAGAAAGCTGCAGAAATATGATACAAAATGGGCAAAAACTAAAATCTTTCCTACTGAGATCAGGAACAAGGCAAGGTTGTCCACTTTCATGACTTCTATTCCACATAGTATTGGCAGTTCTTGCCACAGTGGTCACATAAGAAAAAGAAATAAAAGGCATCCAAATTGGAAAGAAGGAAGTGAAACAGTCATTGTTTACAGATGACACAATAGTGTACATAGAAAACTCTACAGAACCCACCAAAAAAACCTCATGACCTAATAAGCGAATTTGGCAAAACAGCTGGAAACAGAGTCAATATTCAGACATCGAAAGCATTTTTGTACATCAACAATGAAATATGAGAAAGAGAAATCGGGGGGGATAATCCCATCTGATATAGCAACAAGAAAAATAAAGTGCCTGGGAATAAACCTAAGTAAGCAAGGAGGTAAAAGACCTGTACTCAGAAAACTATACAACACTGAAGAAAGAAATTAAGGAAGGTTCAAACAAATGGAAGCATGTACTATGTTCATGGATTTGAAGAATTAACATCATCAAAATGTTTCTATTACCCAAAGCAAATTACAGATTCAATGCAATCCCTATTAAAATACCAATGACATATTTCATAGATATAGAACAAACATTTCAAAAACTTACATGGTACCATAATTGACCTTGAATAGCTGCAGCAATTTTGAGAAAGAAGAACAAAGTAGGAGGGATCACAATATCTGACATCAAACTATATTACAAGGCCACAGTAATCAAAACAGTCTGGTACTGGAATAAGAACAGATACAAAGATCAATGGAACAGAATAGAAAGCCCATAATAAACCCAAGTCTCTTTTGTCAATAAATATTTGACTAAGAGGAAAGAAGCATAAAATGCAGTAAAAAATAGGCTCCTCAATAAATGGTTTTGGGAGATCTGGACAGCTCCATGCAAAAAAAATGAAACTCACCAAATTACACCATACATAAAAATATATTCAAGATGGATAAAAGATTTAAATACAAGTTATAACACCATAAAAGTCCTAGAGGAAAACATTGGCAGGAAAACCTCAGATATTTCATGCAGCAATATTTTAATCAATATGTCCCCTAGAGCAAGGGACATAGAGGAAAGAAGAAACAAATGGGACCTCATCAAAATAAAAAGCTTCTGCACAGCTAAAGAAAACATCAACAAAATGAAAGTGAACCAACCGTATGGGAAAATATATTTGCTAATGATATCTCAGGCAGGGCTTTGATTTCCAAAATGTAAAAAGAAGTCACATGACTCCACTCCAGGAAGACAAACAATACAATTAAAAACTGGGCAAAGGGCCTGAATAGACACTTCTGCAAGGAGGACATACAGAGGATCCAGAGACATGAAAAGATGCTTAGTGTCACTAGCCATCAGAGAGATGCACATTAAAGCCACAATGAGATACCACTTCACACCAGTCAGAATAGCCATCATAATCAAATCAACAAACAACAAGTGCTG
This sequence comes from Tonatia bakeri, assembly GCA_004024845.1. Lineage (NCBI taxonomy): Eukaryota > Metazoa > Chordata > Mammalia > Chiroptera > Phyllostomidae > Tonatia > Tonatia bakeri. Next base: position 77,164 of record PVIA01006834.1, read on the forward strand.
GAGAGGTTGTGTAGACACTGTTGGTGGGAATTAGACTGGTGCAGCCACTGCGGAAAACAGTATGGAATTTCCTCAGAAAACTAAAAATGGAACTGCATTTTGACCTGGCAATTCCACTGCTGGGATTATACTCTAAGAATCCTGAAACACAAATCCATAAGAATCTATGCCCCCCAATGTTCACAGCAGCACAATTTACAATAGCTAAGTGCTGGAAGCAACCTAGGTGCCCATCAGTAAATGAATGTATCAAAAACCTATGGCACATTTACACAATGGAACACTACACAGGAGAGAGAAAGAAGAAGCTCCTACCCTTCACAAAAGCATGGATGGAACTGGATAACATTATGCTAAGTGAAATCAGCCAGGTGGTGAAAGACAAATACCACGTGATCTTGATCTCACCTATAAGTGGAACCTAATCAACAAAACAAACATGCAAGCAAAATGTAACCAGAAACATTGAAATGAAGAACAAACTGACAGTAGTTAGAGGAGGAAGGGGAGAAAGATAATGAGTGAAAATAGGGGAAGGATAATGAGCGAAAATAGGGGAAGGTCCACAAGCAACATGTATGAAGGACACATGAACAAAGCCAAAGGTAGGTAGGTTTGAGGGTGGGAGGCAGGGATGGGTGGGGCAGGGGACCATGGTAGGCAGAAAATGTAGACAACTGTACTTGAACAACAATTAAAAATAATAATAAAATGAAATTATAATTACGGTTTTAAAAAAGAAAGAAAAATATCTCAAATAAATAACCTGACTTTACACCTCAAATAATTAGAAAAACAAGAACAAACTAAGTGAAAATTTAGCAGAAGGAAGGAGATAACAAAGATGAGAGCAGAAATAAATTAAATGGAGATCAGAAAAACAATAAAAGATATTAGTAAAACTAAAAGTTCGTTTTTTAGAAAGATAAAAAACTGACAAATCACCAGCTAGACACCAAAGAAATAGCTCAATTAAATAAAATTATAAATTAAAGAGGAGACATTACAACTGATGCCACAAAATACAAGGCTCGTAAGAGACTAGTATAAGTAATTACACATCACAAAATTGGACAATGTAGAAAAAATGGATGGATTCCTAATAATTTACAGTCCATCAAGTCTGAAGTATGAAGAAATAGAAGAATCTAGGAGAGTTAATGAGTAATCAAAACTTCCCAACAAAGAAAAACCCAGGACCAGATGGCTTCAGCTGTGAATTCTACCAAATATTTTTAATACCAATTTCCTCAGACCTTTCCAGGAAACTGAAGAGAGACCATTCCCAAATTCATTTTATAAAACTAGCATTAATCTGATACCAAAGCCAGACAGGACAAAACAACAACAAAAACTACAGGCAACATGTCTGATGAACATAGATATAAAATACTCAACAAAATACTAGCAAACTGAATTCAACATCACATTATAAAGATTATACACCATGATCCAGTGGGATTTATCCCTGATACACAGGGATGGTTCAACATATGCAAATCAGTAAATGTAATATACCATGTTAAAAACTAAAATTTTATAATCATCTTAATAAATGCAATTTTTTGAAAATATTCAATATCTCCTCATGACAAAAATATTAGGTCTAGAAGAAAAATACTTCAACATGATAAAGGCCATATATGACAAACCCACAGCTAACATCACACTCAACAGTGAAAGGTTGAAAGCTTTTTCTCTAAGACCTGCGACAAGTGTGTTCACTCTCACCACTCCTATTCAACATAGTACTGAAAGTCCTACACGGAGAAATCAGGCAAGAAAAAGAAACAATAGCCATCCAAATTAGAAAGAAATAAGTAAAATTATCTCAGCTGGTAGAAAGGTTATACAATTTTAAAGACTCCATTAAAAACCTATTATACCTAATAAGTGAATGCAGCAAAGTTGCAGGATACAAAATCAACATAAAAAAAAAGTCACATTTCTACACACAGAAGTGAATTATCTGGAAAATAAATAAAGAAAACAATCCCATTCATAATGGCATTAAAAACTAAAATATTTAGAAAACAATTAACCAAGGAAGTGAAACATTTACACCAAAACTATAGTATATTAAGAAAAAAATTAAGAAGATACAAAAATGGAAAAATATCCTATCTCATGAATCAGAAGAGTTAATATTTTCAGAATGTCCATACTACCCAAAGTCATCTATAGATTTAATGCACCATCAAAATCCCAATGGCATTTTTCACAAAAATAAGTAAAACAATCCTAAAATTTGTATAAAATCATAAAAGACCCCAAACTGCCAAAATAATCCTGAGTAAGAACAATGTAGAAGGCATCACACTTTCTGATTTCAAACAATGTTATAATACTATAGCAATTAAAACAGTATGGCACTGGAATAAAAACAGACGTATAGATCAATGAAACAAAATTGAAAGCCCCCAAAAAAGAAAGGTGGTCAGAAGATGAAAATTTCCAATTATAAGATACATAAGTTCTAGGAATGTAACGTACAAGATGATGACAATAGGTTTACACTGCTGTATAGTATATAGGGAAGTCGTTAAGACAATAAGTCCTAATTTTTTCTATTTTTATTGAATTTATGTGAGATGATGAATGTTAACTAAACCCATTGTGGTAATCATTTCACAATATATGTAAACCAAACTCCAAGCAAACTCCACTTTAAACTTAAACAGTAATGTATGCCTATTTCTCAGGTGAAAGGGGAAAAAAACACAAAAGGCAGAAATCTGGATTTTATGTAGATTCTCTCAGTTTTTAACTCAATTTTTAAAAAATCAAAAAACATTGCATAGTTTGAACAAATCCCAAGTGTGGGCCAGAACTGTCATATACTGCCAGCTTGCAACCTCTGATTTAATCACTAGTTGGAGAGGTTTGGATAAAACTAAACATCCTTAGACTAAACTATGCTAGACTGACTGAAAATGTTCTGTACCAGGTAGTTTCTTTGACCCCTTGGTCAACTACTGGTCACCCCACTTTCTGTGAGACTCTTAGATCTCACCCAGAGATGATTAGAAAGACAGTATGCCTTAGGAGAACTAAGACATCTACTACAGCCAATTTCCCCAGTGGCCACAGAAAGATGCAATGCTTTGAGGATGTCATCCTTATTTTTTAGGCAAAGATTTTCAGCAAAAGCTATACTTTAGAACCACTTACAGAGTTAAAAAAAAATCACTATTTTCCCAGGACACTCCAGGATCAATTTAATTAAAATATATAAGGTTAGGGACCCTGGCTCCAGTAGTTAGTTAAAGCCCTCCAGCTAATTCTATCTAATGTACAGCTATGGTTGAGAGCTACTCCATCAAAGTTTTGTAGTCCTAGAAATTCCCCTACTAAAATGCAAAAATTTTGAGCAAAAGTAAAAAACAAATTACCAGCCATCAGCATTTATAGAATGAATAAATTGATGAGATCATTTCAAACCTGGCTGGTCAGCTAGGGCAGGCAGGGGATGTCAGAGTATTAAGGCATTGTCCATAGAAGACTAGGAGCGAAAAGATGGGCAACAGGGGAGAGAGGTGAGGTGCTGGTTATCAGGATGCATTATGAGGGATTCACAGGAATATAGTCATGTCTAAGTTCATACTGGAGACTAGCTCACCCACAGGCCAAGAGTCACTGTCTCCCAGAATGGAGGAATTCACCTGTTCACCCCCTTACAGCCAACAGGGGCTGAAATCAAAAGGCAATACGACTGTATAGAAACCCCACCCTGGTAAGGTGGAGAGGAGGCCCTAGTCTAAAGCAATAGAAACAGATGTAAAGGAGATCCACACATCTGCTTCAAGACAAAGAAATCCTTGCTTTGCAGGCAATGACACCTCCACTTCAGACCTAGGTGAAGTTAAAGGACCGAGAGTTCACACTTGGTTTCCAGCCTCCCTCACTTTACCCAACAACTGGATGCCCTTCGAGGGAGTTCTTTAATTTCTCTGGACCTCACTGTCATTGGCAGTAGACAAGTTGCATTTGGATCTTGAACAAGCCACCTCCTTGTTCTAGCATTCTGTTGTTCTCAGGAGTTAAGTCACTCCTCGGCATACCCTCCTCTGACTGCATGTACGGGTGTATAGCAACAGGCCCTCAAGCCAATCCCTCAACATCACCCTTCCAGCTGAAAATCCCTACTTCTGAAATATCTGATTATGTCCTTTCACCTCCCTTTTAATAGGGGTTTTGGGGAGTTTTATTTCAGCAGTGTTATCTGCAATCATTGTGATTTAAAAACAAAGGAGCCAGGCTTTCAGAAAGGACAAATACAAATATTAGCCAGAGGGAGAGAAGTTGAGTCTTGCACAGCTGTTCCTAAGAACTCTGTGCTGTCAGAAAATAGGCAAAATCTACTTTAATCTTTAACCCACTACATCCTGCTTTGCTGCTGCACTCAAATTATCTGATACCTCTCACCTGGGGGAGAGGCCTACTAGGGGACAAAGGTAGTGTATACCTGATATGAGGAAGAGTGGGTGAGTAGGGGCAGAAGCGCCTGTCACCCACAGCTGTGTGGGGATCGTCACATGGCTGCAAAGTTATTTCAAGGGACAATTGTGACGGCTACAGACAGGCAAGCAAGGCCAAATGTTCCAAGTGAGGAGAGGCTTATTTTGGGTATCAGAAGCTTGTGAACTGAGTGGAAGATGGCAAGGGGCCATAAGCTCAACAGGCAAGCAGGAGGGTAAAGAGGTAAACGTTAAGTGCAGACAGCTGAACTCTAAAGTGCCATTGGTGGCTTGCAATGCAGGTAGGTGACATCCAATTAAGAGCCTAGATGAAACAGACAAAAATGACTAGCAGCTCTCAATAAAAAACAAGGAAAACTTTTTATTTCTCTAAAATCTTTATTAAATCAAGTGAGGCTGGTGTCCTGTAGCTGTGATTTATTGCACTGGGAAAAAAACAGAACAACCAAGTGACACCTTTTCTTTCACTCCTAGCAAGTAATTAGCCTCTGTATTGCTAATGGGACTGTCAGCAGCCCTTTCAAGGAGAAAGAAAACCCAGCTACTTAGAAGTGCCAGGCTTTTTGCATTACTTGCTTTCTCCTTTGCCCTTTAAGACCTTTTCTTCTGGTCTACTGTACCTTTGTAAGGAAGTCAGTAAAGGAAGGATCAGATGTAGCAATGCAGAAGTCACTGACCACAAGATGGGAAAGGAAAGGGCAATCCCCTCCCATGGGCAAATTCTGCATAATAATCACTGGTAATGCATGCCATAAATCACTTCTGTTAATCCTTAAGCTGCCCTGAAAGGTAAGCTCCAGTTTACAGGGGAGAAAACATAAACTTGGGAGATTAAGTAATTCATCCAAAGCCAGGCGAACCCAGGGAGCCAGGATTTGAACCCAGCTCTGCCTGCCTATTCAGTCCATTCTGGTGCCGTGTCACAGTGCCTTAAATAGACAAGGGTTAGGTGGCATTTGACACTGGGCCTGGACTAGAATGAATGTTTCATGAATACTAGATCTTTCCCTCCCTCTCCTCTCAGTAATGACAATTGCTCAAGTATCAAAATATCATCTGTACAAAGTCTGAATATGATTTTGTCTCCCACGGAACACTTGGCAATGTCTAGAGACATTTTTGGTTTTTACAATCATGGTGGGGAGTAGAGGCCAGGATGCTGCTCAGTGTCCCACAGCGCACATGAGAGCCCCACACAAATAATTACATGATGCAAAAGGTCAATAGTGCCAAAGCTGAGAAACCCTAGAACACATAAAGTACATATATGGTGTTATAAAGTCATTACAAATATTCCAATTGTAGCTATTATTTCTCCCAAGCATAAGCACATTTATTTAAATTCATATTCTTTCTCTTGTCCCTACTGTAATTGTTTCTCTTACTGTCTAAATCAAGGGTGTCCAACGTTTTGGCATCTCTGGGCCACAGTGGAAGAAGAAGAGTTGTCTTGGACCACATATTAAATACATTGCAAGATGTAATCACAAAAAAAATCTCAGAATGTTTTAAATAAATTTATGATTTTATGTTGGGATACACTCTTAGCCATCCTGAGCCTCATGTGGCCCACAGGCTACCAGTTGGGCACCCCTATTCTAAATAAAGCAAGTCCAGAGAAAGAGTGTGGCTTTTCCCAGATAGGGGCATCAGAGAAGAATTTGAGTCCACAGAGCTTGCATGAGCTAATGACATGTCCCAAGCCCTGTCCCTCTCCAGATACTAGGCTCCTACTGAGTTCATCACTTCGTCCAGCCACTGCTCCCTAAACCCTACTTGGAGAGGCTCCACCAAGTACCCAGACTCCACATGTTAGGGCTCTGGAAGTATGCATGAGATATCTTCTAGCCACAGAGTCATAGAGATGTGGTGTTTCCTGCAGCACAACCCATGAGCAGTGAGCAGCTTCATCACGTGGAGAGGGAATACTGTATGGGAGTGTCCAGAGGGCAGTAGTACTGCCATGGTGGCCTCCTGACTTCCGTCTCCCTCGCTGGGGCAGAGGTGGGAACTACCTCTCACACCGGTGCAGCCTCTGTCTCAGGCTCTATTCCTGGATACCAAAACTAGAGCCACTCCTCCAGCCCTTCGAGCAGTTTCATGAACTCTTAATGCTCTGAAATAGCTCTTAATCCCTTTTAAGTAGCTAGGGTGGCTTCTATTTCTACAAAAGATCCTGGCTGGCTCCATGTATTTTTCCCCTAACCCAAACCCCATCAGTTCCTGGTCTCAAGCACCTATGTTCAGTGAAAACATGGACAGAACGGTAGGCCTTTATGTGGACTCCAGACTACCTGGGAACTTGCTAGAAATGCTGATTCTCAAGCACAACCCCAGACCTTCTGAAACAACCTCTGGGAGTGTGGCCCAAAATTCAGTACTTTAAGAAGCCCTTCAAGTGATTCTCATGTATGTTAAACTCTGAGACCTGCCGGATTAAAACAAACTTTGTACATAAATAGTTTTCCTTCATTGGCTGACTTAATTGTATGTCTCCTCCTTCTGTACAGTACAGGTCATAGACCAAAAATGCAGAATCCACAGTCACAAAGAAAGGGCATAGGCTGAAACTGATTGAATTTTTTTTCCTCCCTAGACTAAGGATGGGGTGGGACTGGGGTGAGCTCAGCAGCATACTCCAGAATATGAAGCAGATCACACAGACAAGGACTCTCTTCCCTTGATGGAGGGAGAGTGAACACCATAAGTTACATGTTCGAAAGTCAAACCCAAAGGTCAAATTCAAATCTCATCAATCAGTACTTGGAATGAACCATGGGAGCTCAGGCCCTGAAGCAGAAGACCCAAGAAAGTGATAAGTAAGCTCCAACGGGAAAGTTGAGCAGTGTGTGGCCTAGAAGCTTTCTGGGGGTAAAGCGTTAATTTATTCAACAACTTTTACCCTGTGCCCAGGTCTTAGAATCTTTGATGTAAGGGATAAAATAGTAAGCAAGGTAGACATGACCTCTGACCCCAAAGGCTTAGATTCTACTAGGGAAGACCAATGATTAAACAACTAAAAAATACATACCAGCACATGCAGAGCTGTGGGCTACAGAATACATAGCTTTATGGCATCTCGAAGAAGGGATTTGCTAAACAAGTACATGGCTGTACAGGGTCATGGAGGAGGAACTGGGCAGTCCTCTCATGAACACACTTTAGAATTCACCATTTATGACAATGCTTATGCTCTTTTAAAACCTTTTTTCCCCTTGCTTATTATTGTGGATCTCCCAAGGACGTCCCCTAGGCAACAGGTTGTCAACCTGACGTTCAATTCCATTTGAGGGTTAAAATTATAAAATTTTCTTTTTCTAAAAAGAATCTGTAATTCAGACTTCCCTTTTCCCATTTGTCTAAATTGGTAAATCTTTTTACATTAGAAATGTACCTAAGCATCTCCTCCCTAATGTCAAAAATTCATTCGTAAAAATTGAACTTCTGGCACTAAAATACTAGATGAAAAACCCCCACCAATTTCCTAAAACACAGTAAAATGCCTATGTAAAATGATATACAGAGTTAAATGCCAGCACAGAAATTATAAACTGTAAGGTTTTGGTGTTAAATGCTTAAGACCCTGCTTCTGGATGATGAGACAGTTAATATGGTGTTCACCAAAAGCTGCCTTGTATGTAGTTACTATTCATCTCTCTGTTGATGTCTAGTGTTGTTTGCAAAACATCAACATGGGATTCTACTAACTGAATTGAAATACACTATAACTGAAGACTTATCCAGGATAAGCCGGGTCTCTCAGACCAACATCGGAGGCTCACAATGAAATATTATTTGGCCATAAAAAGAATGAAATCTTACCATTTGCATGGATGGACTCAGAGGGTATTATGCTGAGTGAAATAAGTTGGTGAGAGAAAGACAAATACCATATGATTTCAATTATATGTGGAATCTAAAGAACAAAATAAACAAACAAACAAAACAGAAATAGACTCATAGATATGGAGAACTGAATGATGGTTCCCAGAGGGGAGGGGTTGTGGGGAGTTGGATGAAAAAGATGAAGGGATTAAGAAGTACGAATTGGAAGTTACAGAATAGTCATAGAAATATAAATTACAGCACAGAGAACATAGTTAATGGTATTATAATAACTGTGTATGATGCCAGTTGGGTACAATATCTGATTATCTAACCACTGTGCTCTACACCTGAAACTAATACAAAAGAACATTGAATATAAGCTAATTAAAAAATAAAAAATAAATTTAAAATAACTGTGCCTATTAAACATCAGGCAACTATTGAATTAAAAATGGAAAAATCAGTTTTTCAACTGTTGCCTGTAACATTCAATGTCAGACAGTCAGTTTAGTAGTTTTCTCCACCCTCTGCACTATTTTAGTTTATTCTCTCATTTTATAACTTGGTTATGAGACAGTTGTGGCAAATATCCTTAGAAGTGAAATATGATAGATGATTTTGTGTCACAACAAGGACCAAAACTCTGTGTTCACTACTTGAATCTTATGAGGAAATATTCTGGAACAATGGAATGTGTCTTCCATGTTAGGAAACTATAAAAAACAACACTGTAACTTCACCTTCACAGAAAACTACCTGAAGAAATAAAGACTACAGACTGTGAAAGGTGATTTTGTCTTTTAAATATTACTTTACATATTTTAATTCTTGTTTTTCCCTTGAGGGTTAGATATTTTCGGTCACACAGTTATCCAATTAAAGTGAAAACTCTCTGCTTTATCCTTTAGGCGAGGACAGCTGCCAGCTGCTAAGTTTTATAAAGTCTTTAATCTTGTCCATAAATATTTAACAAGAATCAGCTGGTACACAAGCTGAAGTAAAGTAAGAAATCAAAGAAAGAACTCAGAAATAACCTCTGTGTTGTGTGAAAGCTGTATAAAACAAAAGCCAAATGACTGATGTCCTCCATTTTATTGAAATAACCATTAAAGTATGTCTGAGTGTTTAGATCACTCTTTTAACCTGCTTGTCCTCACAAATGTACAAAAAATAGATAGAGTATAAAAAGATATTAAATGTGACTATCTGTGTCCTTTTCCTGCCATTTGTTTCTGAGACAGACTTTTATGTTTCCACGGAAACCCATACTGAGGATCTCTAAGCACTTTAGCAACATTTGAAAATTGAGTATTTAACATTGACCACTCTTTTTTTTTTCAGTTTCTTTTTTTTAATTTTTATTTTTATTTTAATGATTGTTTAAGTACAGTTTTCTCCCCTTTACTCCCAATCAAGCCCACCCATCCCCCTCCCATCTTCCCTCCCATTACCACCCTCCCCCTAGTTTTTATCCATGTGTCTTTTAACTTTGTTCCTGCAAACCCTTCCCCTTTTCCCCTGTGACCACTCTTTTTTATTCTCATCTACATACATGTGCACACCTGTAAACACCCATACACACAAAGATGCATACATGTAGACCCACATACTCATATCTATGCACCAAGCACCACCACCAACCATGACCTCCTTATGCATCAGTATCCATACCCCAAACAGACTAAAAATTCAGAGTAAGAAACTAATCATAAATAGGCAAAGGAGTCATGTCTTCTCTTTGACATGCTGCTGAAAAGAGAATGTTGCCATTTGCCTTGAATGGCTCTTTAGACTTCCTCTCCTTCCCTTCCACCACCCAATTCCATTTTGCAAGACTGAATCTTTGAGGTAATTCACTTCCACATCCTCCCAGTTAGAAACCCTTTATGAGTTTTCCTTGTTCATTGTCTTTTATGTGGGATCATAGAGCATTCTAGAAAATGGAGAATTTATGCTACTGTCAGAAATCTCTTAGACCAGAAGGTTTTCCCCACTTGCCTCAATGCTAAAAAGGAATGAGCAAATTAGTAGTCACAAAATAGTCTCAGGGATGTAAAGAACAGCATGGTGACCATAGTTCATAATATTGTAATAATTATGTCTGGTGTCGGGAAAGTACTGGAAATATTGGGGGAACACTTTGTAAAATATAGGACTGTTTAGCCATTATTCTGTACACTTGAAACTAGTATAAAATAATATTGAATATAAATTGTAATGGAAAAATAACATTTTTAAAAGATTAAAAAGAATTGAGTGCCCCTTACTATTAAGAACTTCTTAGAAGCTAACTAGAATCCTTCAATTGTTTTTTAAACTCACTTGATTGTATCCTTGCTCCATTCATATGAGATAAAAATTTGATGGTAACCACTTTCTTTATACCAGGGTAGATCGGCAGATGAAAGACAAGAGATCCAAAGGGAAGGAGGAAAGGCAGGAGGGAGGAGAGGTAAAATAATTGATGTCCTCAGTCTTTATTATCTCAATAATTCTGAGCACTCAAGTAATTATCTTCATTTCTTCAGAAACATTATTTTCTACTGTTTTAATTCTTTTTTTTTATTTTAATGATTGTTTAAGTACATTTTTCTCCCCTTTACTCCCAATCAAGCCCACCCACCCCCCTCCCATCTTCCCTCCCATTACCACCCTCCCCCTAGTTTTATCCATGTGTCTTTTAACTTTGTTTCTGCAAACCCTTCCCCTTTTCCCCTGAAATTCCCTCATCTCTCTCTTCTGGCCACTTCCTGCCTGTCCCCTAATGCAGTGTCTTTGACTATATTTTGCTTGTTTCTTTGATGTTCTGTTTCAGAAGGGTGAGGCGCATTCTTACTGCCTACTGTTTTAATTCTTAAGTCTTTCACTATCTCAATGTCAGGATTTTCTAATTCTGGACACCTCAGAAAACCTAGACTTTTTACTCTGGGAGTTCCCATGGCCTTTGATGTTGCTACACTGTAGCAGTTGTCCATTCTTATTCTATTCCTTTATAGTGACCACTCAACACTTGAATCATTTATTCAAATGAATGGAGTAAGCTATGTACTAGGCACTGGGTTCATAAGCAATGAACAAAAGTGACACAGTTCCCTGACTACGAGGAGTTTACATACCACCCTCACCTTAATCTAGACTGATCCCATGCCTTCTCCAGTCCACCACTGACTCCAGCTCAGTCTCCCATTTATAATCCATATCCTTCCCATCCCCTATCGAATGCTTGAGTTGAGTTTTCACTCCCTTGACTCTCGACTCTTTTACAAGTTGTCTCATAGCTACCCAATGACATCGTTATTTTTATACCATCTCAAGTTGTGTCCCCCAGTCACTTCAATAACTTGGAAAGATAACCCTGATCACAATAGTTTTTAATTTTTCATATATATATTGCATTTTTGTGTGTGTGTGTTCCAGGTACTGTTTAAGGGCTTTACATGTATTAATTTATTTAATCTTTTAACAATACCTAAAATGAGGTAAGTACAGTTTAGCTCCATTTATTGACTAATGATGAATAATGAAGGTGTAACATGTCCATATCCATCCAGCCAAAAAGTGACAAAGCTGGGTTTGTCTTTTGTATTTGACAACTTGGTTTCTCATTTGCTCCAGGTATTCTTGTTCCCTTTGGTTATGTTTCTGTCCATATTTCCTTTTTCCCAAGATCATTTGAAAGGTGATCCTTACCACGAAAACTATCTATCACTTAGTGTTTCTCTTTCATATTGCCAATGAAACTTTTAAGTGGCCCTAGGCCCAGGACATTACCTTGCAGGTACCACTTATTCCATACCCACATTGATAAAGACTAAGGCATCTAGGATCCATTTTGTCAAACAGCAAAGAACCGGTGCTCGTGCATTCACCCCGCATCTCGGTTCTGCAATTATGAAAGGTGTTTGGATTTTACTATCTCCTCCCATATGGTGCTTCATTACATTGTCCATATGACATCCTCTATCCTTGACATATCTCATCCCTCATGTAATGACGATTTCCAGCCTCCCACTCCTCTAACGTCTCTAGGGCAGTTTCTTACACATCTAGGTTTTGTTTCATTTATTACTTCTCTCTGCCCTTTCTTGCCTTAATTAAACTCAGCCTCAGGACATAAGAAACTAGAGAACTTATTTTTTCTTCCTTTGATGAAAGTGATATTTTTTCCTGGAGACAGCAAATGGTTCCCCTTCACCTTCACCCCTCCCCAAATTCACCGGTTATATCTCAAACACCCTTTGTCCTGTGTTTTCTCTTTTCTGCTTGACGAGTGTTTTAACATTGGATTTACATTTTAAAAGTTTCTGATCCAAAGTGAGGGAATAAATGGGAAATGGCCTTCATTTTCCTCTCACTTACCATCAGCTCCTGTCATTTTTCCAAAGCACTGAAAAGCAGCTATTTTCTCATTCAGGACAATCTTCACAACTCACAAGAAAGGAGGCCCTTTTTGTTATTTACATAAGTAGATGGATAGAAAAGAATTTGCCTGGTGATAACAATTCTCAGTTATCTGTGGGTTATAAGAAAGAAAGGCCAGCAGGTCTCAAACTTCAGCAAATACATGTTTAACTACACAATATGGCTTGAGGGCTCACCACAAATTGGGGCTGTCTTACATTCTCCCAAATCTCATTCAAAGCAACAGCAACAAAAATACTGTTCTTAGGGTCATATAAAGTCACTAATATCAGTGCAATGAGCAAACTGAAACAGCCAGTGATCACACTCAAGAAAAAGGTGCATTCATCCCCAATCCATTCCTCTTCCATATGATAGTCAGAATGAGCTTTCTGGACTATTGTGCTACAATTCTGTATGAAAACGCTCATGGTGGCCCTTGTCTTTAGGCTGCAGCCTGGGCTTAGTAACCTGACAATAAAACCCTCTATCACCAACCTCCCTCAGCCTCTCCAATCTCACCTCTAACACACCCGGCATTTCCCACCTGTGTTCCCACCATCCTGGAACCACATCCCTCTGCTGCAGTGAACAGCTTCACCTTCCTGCTCACTCTTCACTTGGCTAATTCTTTTCCCCTAGCAAGACTCAGCTGATGTGTTACCTCCTTACGGAAGCCCTTCCTGACTGTCTGTCCTAGTCTGCTCTCACCCCAGGATGATCTTGAGCTTCTCACCATTATGGATCCAAATGTAATGGTCATTCTCTTCCTACTCACTATTATCTTATCACACAAAAAAAGATTTTCATTCATGTTTCTACTGTGCTTCCCAAAAATAATGTTATAATCGAATCAGTGGATGAATAATGGAACAGACAATTCAAAGAATGAGTAAAAAAATGAAGAGCCAAAATGAAATAGAATCATCCAAAATTATCATACCAAGGGTCACAATCTTCCTGAGGGCCTCTCCTGATTGTGGCAACCACAAAACCCAGCAGGTACCTGGAAGTACCCTATAAACCTAATGACCCTAAAGTTGCTAGAACCCAGGAGAGTCTCAAATTTGCATAATTTGAATCAAAAAGAGTATGTTCCCAGAATTTTGCCAAGGGGACAAGCTGTTCACTGAAGCTCTAACTGTCCAAGACATTGATGCCCCTTTAAGATTCTTCAGAGCCAGCATGGACCACTGTAGGAAACTTTCTCAGCCCGGATAGGCCAAGACAGTTCTGTCGCCTGCAGCCTCCTGATCCATCCCTTGAATTTTCACTTCCTACTTAAAAAGGAGGACATGTAAACCTTGAATCGCTACCAGGACTTGAATCCCCTGGAACAAATTCTCAATTATCCACGGCAACAGGAGATGATCTAGGCACCGTCATCACTATAACCACTATCAAAAACATGATTTTTCATAAGTGTCAAATAGAATGTGGCCCAGGTCTTAAAAGACCATACAAATAACCACAAATGTAAAAGATATTTTTTATAATTCTGCCCTGGCTTATGTAGCTCAGTGAATAGAGCACAGGCTTGTGAACCAAAGGGTTGATGGTTCCCAGTCAGGGCACATGCCTGGGTTGTG
>PVIA01006835.1:0-91410 GCA_004024845.1 Tonatia bakeri
CTCCCTCCCTCCCTCCCTTCCCTCTCTAAAAATAAATAAATAAATAAAATCTTAAAAAAAAGGTATTTTACTTTCTCAGACAAACAAAAATTGAGGGAATTTGTCACCAGTTGCCTATACTGCAAGAAATTATAGAAGTTCTTCAGAGAAAAGTAAAATTATACAGGTCAAAAACTCAGTTCTATATAAAGAAAGGAAGATGGTTAAATAAGACATTGATAAAGATGAAGTCTTTTTATTCTTCTTACTCTTAATTTACATAACAGTTTGTTAAAATAATAATAGCTACAATATATCTGGTGATTATAGTTTATTGGTAAGTGAAATGAATGACAGTAATATTATAAGGCTGGGAGGGAGGAATTGGGAATACTCTGTTACAAGGTGCCTACACTACCTGTGAAGTAGTATAGTATTATTTGAAATGGAATTAGTTGTTGATATACACTGTAAACTCTAGAACAACCACTAAAAATGTTTTCAAAAAAGAAGTATAATTGATATGCTAAGAAAGGAGAAAAAAATGGAATCATAAAATGTGTAACTAAAACAAGGAAGACAGAAAAAGAAAGACAAAGAGTATTTGCCCTTATTTACTGAGCCATGGTTATGATAGATGCTTCAAAGTATTTGTCATAATTCTAACATATGTGTCATCTTGGAATCGAAACCTGATAATCATTTTGGTTTTTCTCCCTTGCAAGTGGAGAGGTTTCTGATATGTTCATATGCTGGGTAATTTTGGATTGTATCCTGCACATTTTGAGTGTTAGATTATGAGAGTCTAGATCTTGTTTGATTTCTAAGAAAAATGTTATGGTTTTGTGTTTTTTCCTCTTTTGTGTATTGTTTTGTTTTTGCTTTAGAAGGTGGCAAACCTGTTAGGTTCAAGATGCAAGTTCTGACTCAAATTCTGTGGGGTGTGGTTCCAATGTCAGTTTAGTTTTCAGAGCATTTGCAATTATTTGAATCTGTCTTACATATGCACCACTCAATCTAGCAGTCCTTGCTTTGTAACTCAGAGATGTGTCCAGAAGCTCACACACCAATTTAAAGGATTTCTTTCCAAGTTAAGTTTCTGCCTCTCTGAAACACTCCTTTACAGTCCTCTGGCCAGAAAACTGGAGCATTCCTTTTCCTGTTCTGATGCAGCACTTCCCATTGACTGCATATGGTGTAAAAGAGGAAAAATCTTTTCCTCTACCCTTGTAAGTTATAGGCTGTGGCCCTATAACAACAACAAAAAAAACATAGATTAACAAGACATAAAAATTTATTTAATATAAGTTTTACATTTGTCCATTGCAGCCACAACACACGGACCCCACAGGCCAGGGTCTGTATTCTTGCAGGAGCTTTTATAAGGAAATGAAGATGCAAAGAAGCAGTTAAACCTGTGAGTTTTTAAAAGATTTTGTTTATCTTTAGAGAGAGGGAAAGGGAGTGAGAAAGAAAGGGAGAGAAACATCAATGTGTGGTTGCCTCTCACACGCCCCTCACTGGGGACCTGGCCTGCAACCCAGGCATGTACTGTGACTGGGAATTGAACTGGCAACCCTTTGGTTCACAGGCTGGCACTCACCCACTGAGCCACACCAGCCAGGGCCTAAATCTGTGTTTGTATGCTAGGTTTGGTGAAGAGTAGAGAGTTGTGGAAAAATGTGAAAGGACAAAAAAGAGTATGAGATAAGTGTGGTAAATGAGGGAAAACAGCAAAGTGTGCTCATTTAGATTCCTTTCTGCATCTGTTTCTCTATGGAGATAAGGATGCTCCTTTCTTTCAGGAATAGGGATGTGACCTCTCACATAAAGGTCTTATGACCTGCCTCAGGGCAAGACCAGAATATCCTTCCTGCACATGCCATTTTTCAAATCTCTTCTACTTGAAATATTCCATATGCCAAAGTGCCATATTTTGGGGTATTGTGTCTTGCACTCCACCAATGGCCAACAGATTAGAGGGCAGAGAGAGATAAAAGTAATGTTTATTTACTCCACATTCAGTGACGAGTGTTCCTCTACATTGCCTGTTGCAGGGCTGGAACTGAGCAATTTTCAAAACAGTTAAGGTTTCTTTGGCATCCTCCTATCATTTTACCAACACCTGTCCCTCTAGTTTAAGTTATTTTAGATGAACCCCTAGCTGGCGCAGCTCAGTGGATTGAGAATGGACTGCAAACCAAAGGGTCACAGGTTCAATTCCCAGTCAGGTCACATGGCTGGGTTGCAGGCCAGGTCCCCAGTGGGGACCATGTGAAAGGCAACCACACATTGTTGTTTCTCTCTCTCTCTTTCTCTCTCCCTTCCCCTCTCTAAAAATAAATAAATAAAATCTTTTTTAAAAATTTTAAAAATTTGAGAAGTCTTCAAAGATGTTTTTAAAGTTATTTTACATGGCTTCTAAAGTTCCTTCTCACAATCAGAGGCTCTTATTTTTATATTGCATTTATTGGGGTGAAATTGGTTAATAAAACTATACAGGCTTCAGAGGTACAAGTCTATAATATATCATTTGTATATTATATTGTGTGTACATTACCCAAAGTCAAGTCTCCTTTACCCCCGCTTTACCTTCTCCCACCTTTCCTCATCCTCCTTTTCTTCTGGTAATCACCATACTGTAGTCTGTGTCTATGAGTTTTTTTATCTTAATCCCTTCACCTTTTTCACCCAGCCTTGCAACACCCCACCACTCTGACAACTGTCAGTCTGTTCGCTGCATCTATTAGACTGTTTCTATTTTGTTTGTTTATTTTAAGTAATTCAAAGTCATTAATTCAAAAGTCATTAAAATACCTTTTAATGAACAATACCTGGGGTTCAGGACACCTTTGTTTTGACTGCATTTTATTTGAATTCTATTTACTAATTGGGTGACCTTAAAAATATTATTTAAATTACCTGTATCTTAGTTTCTTCTTAATAGTACTTAACTTCTGGGGTTGCTGTAAGTTTTAAATGAGATATTGCATAAAGTACTTGCCACAATACTTGAAGCATAGAAATATTAAGTGCTGCCCTGGCTGGTGTGGCTCAATGGATTGAGTGCTGGCCTATGAACTAAAGGGTCGTGGGTTTGATTCCCAGTCTAGGGCACACACCTGCATTGCAGGCCAGGTCCCCAGTAGGGGTCAGCAACAGCCAACCATACATTGATGTTTCTCTCTTTCTCCCTCCTTTCCCCTCTCTAAAAATAAATAAATAAAATATTCTTTTTTAAAGATTTTATTTATTTTTAGAGAGGGAAGGGAGGGAGAAAGAGAGAGAGAGAGACATCAATGTGTGGTTGCTGGGGGCCGTGGCCTGCAACCCAGGCATGTGCCCTGACTGGGAATCGAACCTGCGATGCTTTCTTTCGCAGCCCGCGCTCAATCCACTGAGCTATGGCAGCCAGGGCAATAAATAAAATATTCTTAAAAAAATAGTAAATGCTTGATAAACAGAAGTTGTTTTGAAATTTAAGAAGTCTTATTGTTCTGGGACAAATTTCAAATATTTTAAAATATTTTATTTATTTATTTTTAGAGAGGGGGAAAGGAGAAAGAGAGGGAGAGAAACTATGTGCAAGAGAAACATAGATGGGTTACCTCTCACATGCCTCCAACCAGGGACCTGGCCCACAACCCAGTCATATGCCCTGACTGGGAATTGAGCCAGTGACCTTTCAGTCCATAGGCTGGCATTCAATCCACTGAGCCACACCAACCAGGGCTATTTTATTATCTTTTTCTTATTACCAAGAAAGAATGCTATTTTATATATTATGTGCTTTTGAATTTTAGCACAAAAGGTCTAATATGGCTTTAAACAGCCACATAATATTTATACATACCAGCACACATATATATTCTCCTGAATGTAAATTTGTACATGTTTATTATGATTACTCTAAATATATTTAATTCTTATATAGGACTTATTCATATGTATGTTTATTTGTTTTGTTTTCATTTAATTTTTTAAAAGATAGTTTCTATTTTTAAAAGATTGTATTTATTGCCCTGGCTGGTGTAGCTCAGTGGATTGAGCGCGGGCTGCGAACCAGGCATCGCAGGTTCGATTCCCGGTCAGGGCACCTGCCTGGGTTGCAGGCCATGTCCCCCAGCAACCGCACACTGATGTTTCTCTCTCTCTCTCTCTCCCTCCCTCCCTCCCTCCCTTCCCTCTCTAGAAATAAATAAATAAAATCTTTAAAAAAATTGTATTTATTTATTTTTAAACAGAGGGGAAAGGAGGAAGAAAGAGAGAGAGAGAAACATCAATGTGTAGTTGCCTCTAGAGTGCCCCCACTGGGGACCTGGCCCACAACCCAGGCATGTGCCCTGACTGGGAATCAAACCAGCAGCCTTTTGGTTTGCAGTCTGGTGCTCAATCCACTGAGCCACACCAGCCAGGGCTGTATGTTTGTTTTTATTTTGAGGCAATATTCTTTTCAGCAAGGCACAAAGTCCAAATCATCTAAAGAAGGAATATAGGAATATAGGCAACATGATGTTGATCTCTATGCTTCAGAAATACAACTCAGTAAGGAACATACAAATGGCCAACAGATATATAAAAAGATGCTTAACTTCACTAGCTATTGGGGAAATGCAAATCAAAACTACAATGAGATACCACCTCACACCTGTTAGAATAACTATTATCAGCAAGACAAGTAGTAACAAGTTTTGAAGAGGGTTTGGAGAAAAGGAAACGCTCATTCACTGCTGGTGGGAGTGTAAACTAGTACAGCCACTGTGGAAAACACTATGGAGACTCCTCAAAAAGTTAAAAAGAGAGTTAACATATGACCCAGCAAACCCTCTTCTGGGTATCTACTCAAAAAAATTTGAGCCCTGGCTGGTATGGCTCAGTGAACTGAGCACCAGCTTGTGAACTAAAAGGTCACTGGTTCTATTCCCGGTCACTGCACATGCCTGGGTTGCAGGCTGGGTCCCTGGTTGGGGGCATGTAAGAGGCAACCATCTGATGTTTCTCTCTCTTTGTTTCTCCTGCCCTCCCCCTCTCTCTAAAAACAAAATAAATAATTTTTTACATAAAAAGAAAAATTTGAAAACATTTATTTGCAAAGATATATGCACCCCTATATTCACTGCAGGTTTATTCACAGTAGCCAAGACATGGAAACCAAAGTGTACTTTGATAAATGATTAGATAAAGAAGATGTGGTCCCATATACAAAGGAATACTACTCAGCCATAAAAAATATGAAATACTATCATTTTTGACAATATGTATGGATCTTGGGAATAGCATCCTAAGCCAAATAATTCAGACAGAAAAAGTTAAGAACTACATGATTTCACTTATATGTGGGGTATAAAACTGAAAGCAGCAAATACCCAAATAAGAAAAACAAACAAAAGCTCATAAGAAGGTGGGGTAGTAAAGCGTAATGGGTAAAGAGTGCCAAATATATGGTGATGGAAGAAGATTTGACTTTGAGTGGTGGGCATACAATGCAATATACAGGAGATGTCTCATAGAATTATACATTTGAAATTTATATAATCTTATTAACCAATGTCACCCCAATAAATTTAATTGTACACTTGAAACCTCTATGGCTTTATGAATTGATGTCACCCCATTAAGTTCAATAAAAATAAAATGAGAATATTCAGATAAGTAAACAATTTATTCAATACTTAAAAAAGAATACAACTCAGCAATAGTAATAATTTGCATTTGAATATTTCTTTTATACTTTCCAAAGTACTTCCACATAGCCTCTTTTGAAATTTAGTCATATTGTATGTCTTAGTCACAATAGTGAAAAATCTGACTCTACTTAAAAATAAACTAAAAAAATAAATCTTTCCTTTTTAGACAATAGTATTTTTATCTTACTAACAAGGATTACACTAGTGTCATGGAAAGAACCTATTCACAGTCCCAATGGTGTGACTCTTTTTTCCTCCACAAAAGTGAGTGGAAGACATACAACCATTTTAATGGTAAACATCACACAAGTTAATGTTAAAGATAAGAAACAAATGACTTATCTAAACTTAACAGGTAATTGAAGTGTATTTAGTAATTTTAGATTTGTGGAAACATTCAACATTTATATGTTGAATGAATATCAGGTTGAACATATTTTAAAAGATTTTATTTATTTATTTTAGACAGAGTGGAAGGGAGGGAGAAAGAGAGGGAGAGAAAGATCAATGTGTGGTTGCTTCTTGCATGCCCTACTGGGGACCTGGTCTGCAACCCAGGCATGTGTCCTGAATGGGAATCCAACCAGTTACTCTTTGGTTCACAGGCTGGTGCTCAGTCTACTGAGCCATACCAGTCAGGGCAGGTTGAACATTTTTATTAATTTAAAAGATGAGTTGCAAGAAGAAAGTAATATGAAATTTAATTTTTGTGCAGAATTTGTTAATGTTTCTCTTCCTGGCTCATAAAGCAACAGCCTGGTGCTCAGCTTTTGCTGGATAGCTCTTGCCTACCAAAGAGGGTACAATTGCTTACCATTTGACCTTCTCCATTTTCAGACCTCCTCTGATCTCCTCCTATCCCCTCTTTAAACTCTTGATGGCAACCTACCTCGACTGTTCTTTTTTTCTGTAAACAGTCATGGTCTCTCATCTCAGGGACTCTGCTCATATGATTTCCTTTGCTGGAAATACTCTCACCACATCCAGCTTACCTGTGGAATCCTATCCATGTGTCTTTGTGTGTTTCTGTGTGTCTGTAACAACCATTTTTCATGTTCATGAATTCTGTGAGGCAGAAATGTAGACAGGGCACAGCAGGCATGACTTATCTCTGCTCTACAGTGTCATAGAACTTAGCTGAGAAGATTTAAATGGCTTGGATGATTCAATGGCTAGGAGCTAGAAATGGCCAGAAGTTATTTTCACTCACTAGAAATTACCCCACTGGAAAATTCACTCATATCTGGCACCTGGGTTGGATTGACTAGAAAATTCCACTCAATTGCGCTTTTGACAGAAGTGGCTATACATGGACTGCCTCTGTAGCTTTGGATCCCCACAGCATGGTGGACTTGAGGTTCCAAAAGTGACCATCTTAGCAGAAAAATCCCTAACAATTTTTAAAGCTTCTCTTTAATGCATCTCCCCAATATCACCTATTTTTCTATTGCCCCCTTAACAAAATGCATCTGTTGTCTTTTGAATTTTCATAGTAGTTTCCTTGTGCTTCTCTTTAAGCACCTTTCTTATTTTGCCTTGCTGTATAGTCACTTTTCTATTTATTTTTATATTCTTCCAATGCTCTTGTCCATTCCCTATGAGCATTTTGAGGACAAGAACCAGGTTTTACTTATCTACATATCCTCTAAAGCAATTAATAAGGTACTTTCTTAGTATATTGCACACAGTGAACAAATTTCAGTTGAATCAAAAAAGAATAAATAAATAAACTAGTTTCCTAATCCTCCATTGGGCATTTCAATTTCTTAAATATCCACTAAAAACATGCTTTTACTTAACACATATATGTGTCATGAGTTATTTCAAACCATAAAATCAAAGAAACAGGAATATCATTTGGCAGTTAGCAAAGAGGAATTAGATAAACACTGTGAAGTAGTTATTTCCAATCAACCATGCATCCATGGATGGTTTGTGAACCATGGTTAATTTAATATCCACACATGCTTATTAGAAGTATTCAACCTCTTGCTATAATCAACTTGTTTATATATTTACAAGTAATGACTTTCTGGTTATTTTAATTAAGAAACCCTTCATTCATTAGAATTCTGTTGACTAATATAATCCCTTCCAATGGGGAAAACTATTATTTATTGTAGTTGTAGAAAAAGCAGGTTGACAAATTGCCACAGATATCCACAAAGAGGTCCTGATTAACCTGTTAGTGGAAGAATTAAATCAGATAAATATTCTGGAAAACAATTTTGCAATATGTATCAAATGATATTAAATTGTGTATTTCCCTTGACCCAGCAATTTCTCTTCTAGGAATTCGTCCTCGACATTTGCCCAAGTGTATGAACATGATATTAATGGAAGCATTGGTTATAAGAATATATATTTGGAAACAACATAAATGTGTACCAATGCAGTATTGGTAAAGTAAACAATGGTACAGCCATATAATGGACTGCAACATAGCTACTAGAAGGATTGAGAAAAATCTATGTGCAATAACACTGAAAGATATCCATGATATATTGTTAATCAACAAAGTTGTAGGACAATATATATGCCATGCTCCCATTTGTGTTGAAAATAAAATCACCAGCATTTGTTTAAAAATTGTAGAAATTTAAGTGAGACTGGAGTTGTGGTGTTGGGAGGGAGGGAAGGCAGGTGGAAGGGAAGATCAGGCTATATTTAGTAGTCTGACAAGCAGATGTGTTGTTAAACTTATTAAAAACATTCAGATAAATGTTTATTAGGATTTCAGTCCTTTCAAATATACTGAGATTTATTAATAGCTTGGTACATTTGATAAGTGTTCCATATGCACTTGAAAAGAATATGTATATAGTTGGGTTTAGTGACTTATAGATATTAATTAAATCAAGTTGTCTAATTTTAAAAACATGTAGTTCTAATGTCAAGTATCCCCTCCCTTTTTTCTATCAATCTGTCTCCCAATTGATCAGGCTCAAATCTCCATTCTCTCTGACTGACCTCTTTCTTGGAAGTCAGTTCCCAGTCTGTCAATTTTGGTTAGTCTTATCAATTCTATCTCACCAGCTCTCTTGGTTTTCTTTTCCTTTCTTTTCATTTCCACTTTCTCTATCTGGTCTTCCAGCCCTTTAACATTTCACTCCTCAATTATTGCAGTTAACTCCTAGCAGATCTCCCAGCCTGTAATTTCTTTCTGGCCCACACACCCTTCCTCTGTCTTATAGAGGGTCCACCTAACATACAGCAGTGTGCCAGTCCAAAGCCTTCAGTGCTTTCCATTGATACACCTTCCAACTCCAAAGGAAAACTGGGCAATCGGGCACCCTCCTGCAGCCTGGTCCAGTCTACAGTTCCAGGTATTACTCAGAGGACCCCACTAGGTGATGGGTTCAACTTATCTGGTCAGGAGATTCCCTATCTGGAAGGCCATTTCCTCCTTTCCAGATCTCTGAATACCACTTATTCTTTAGTACCCACTTGCAGCACTATGAGAACCCACTTATTTTTATGGGCCCCAGTAAAATCTTCCTCACCAAACTCTTCAGTTGTCACTTTTTATAATCTTTCTTCTATTTCTATGTAAGTAAACCTCTAAGATGTGTGTGGAATCTCCTCAAAAGTGGATACCGTGTCGTTACACTAATAAATAGATTATATAACCTGAATTTCCTCAGGCTTTGCCAGCCTATAAGTACAATAGGGTCATGAAAATCTATACTACTTATGTGGGAATGTGTCCTCCAGCAAAGTGTCCTTCAAGCAGTTCTGGGACCAGCAGCATCTCACCTTTGTTTATGATCAAGCCCCTGTCAGCCGTCAAGGTCCACTTCCATGTAGCATACACCATTTCTTTCCTCATTTCCTGCTCTCAACCCCTGCCAGGCACCAGTGTCCCCCACTGGGCATTACTGTGTTCACTAGGAACCAGCCTCCTGCAGACACCACTATAGTTATATTTCTTTGTGCTTGCCACATTGCTGTGAACTAACAGTCTCTCATAGACATTACTGTTGAATGAAGGATGATATTTACTAGGACGTGCTTTGATTTGTTTTTCCAGTGGTGAAGATAGGTTGCACTGATTTATCTTCAAGCTGTCTCCAGTCACCAGTGGGATTCATCAGCAGACATTTATGAGGTGGTTTTCAGTGATCAGGATACACGGTTCTGAGCTGTTGAGCAAAGTGCTTCTACCTGCTAGGGTTGCCAGCCCAAATCAATCTGTCCTATTCTGATGTGTTTTGATCTTATATGGAAACTTCCTATCTCTAGGTCTTCAAAGTTCAAATTCAAGTAGAAGTTGATCTCAAATTTCAAGAAAGGTCAGCTCACACCTCAGACAAAGTTTCTTTGTGTCCATCTGTTAGGTAAAAAAGAGAGCTCCTGAATACAATTCTCACAAGGGGAGAATTGGAGTCCCTAATGCAATCTCACAAGGAGGGAATTGGGGAAGTAAAACCATCAAAGAAATGCTTTCTTAACCTGAAGTTGCACAGAGAAGTTCAGCTAGCAATGAATGGAAAAATGTTCTTCATGCAAAAGTGCAGTGGAAGGATGGTCAGAAGACAGTTTAGGAGTGTTTGTTTCTTAGTGCTTAACAATATTACCATTCAAATGGTTCCCTGAGGCTTTGAAGTTACAGCTCTGGGAAAGAAGTTTTCCCACTTGGGGTTTCTATCCACTAGACCCAAGGTCAAGTAAACCTGGTGGTATGAAAGGCTCACAGTAAAGATTCAAATGCTAGGAAGTCTAACTGGGGTTTCTTTTTAAAATACCTGAAAGAATATAGAAAAACTCTGACTTTATAAAAGGCAAAAGATAACTCTGCATATTCTTCAATAGTCTTAGTAAAAGAAACATTTTCAAATCATATAAAATAGGTTAGTTACTTCTTGTGACATCTAATCATTGATAAGATATGGTGTATGTAAGGAAAAAACCTGATTGTCTGAAATGCATACTTTAGTGGTGGATATAACATTAGAAGTTGCCAAACTTTGTGTAGCAGGTGTCAATTTTTCTCAAATTATATTTATATAAACATTTTTGGAATTTCTAGGACATTCTCTGTTATATGGATCTCATTCAAGGATAACACCATAAATAATTTTGTAGCTATACACAGGAGAAACAGGGAGTGATTATTTGCATGACAAAAGGATCCTCATCCTCTATAGAGTAATGAGATTTACAAAAATATATTTCCTCATAACTTTTCTTTTTTTGGTTGTATTTTTTAAAAATACCACTTTCATATCCTTTTCTGATTATAAAGGTAATGCTTATCACTAAAAAGCACTTGAGATTTGTATGACAGTTTGCACTGTTCAAGCCTTGCTCCTCTCCCATCCATCCCTCATGTGGTTCCAGCAGACCTGTGAGAGAGGGATCAGAACGGAAGTTTTCAACTATATTTTCTTTCATCTTTACTGTATTCTTTTACAGCATGAACATATTCTTGTAAAATATCAAAATGATTTAAAGTATAACATAGGAAACTCTCTTTATCCTGTATATGACTTTCATAATTTCTCTTTGTCAAGTTAAAAGCATTCTAACATTTCATATGGTAATGGAAAAAATATAATAAAGATATACAAAAACCCACTAAGGAATAGTGGTAATATTTTCAGCCTAGAGAAGTGGATCTCAGACCTGACTGTGCATCAGAACCACCTGAATTTGTTAAAACTACAGATTCAAAAACCCTATCTCAGACTTACTGAGTCAGAATCTCTGGCAGTAAGAACTTAGAAAGACTATTTCAGATCACCTCCTTTCTCTAGGAGAGAACTTTGCTCTCCCTAATTCCTCTAATACAGGCTGTAATATTTAACAGAACTTTACATTACAGAATGTATGCAGGGTGGCATAGAGACAAGTGAGGTAACTTACAACTACCAGCTTATATTTTACAATCCACATTCAATTTCCTGCCCACTTTCTGGAATTATCCTCAAAGCAGGTGGCAGCTCAAAATCCACATCAATAGAAATCTCTAGGAATTCCCATGTGTAGGATTCCAGCCCCAGTTCCCACTGGCTCCAGCAAAAGGAGAAACTCCTGTCTTGCCATCTAAGATCATTGGTCCACTTTCCTATCCCCTAGTGGCTGACACTGATATTCTCCATGTACTCCTGGGGAAGCCCCACTCATCATCTCCAGGTACCATAAACTAGACAAATAATTAAGACTCTACACTCCATTTCCCAAAGGCTGGCATATTTAGTCTGAAATAATACCAAGTAAGGTCATCTTTTATATAACCTAGCTAGCACTAAGCCAGGTCTAACTCAGTTGCTCATCACAGCTCTCTTCCAATTTACTAAGGCTAAGGAAAAATCAAACCTGCAACACCTCTCTTGCTCTCAATTCCAAATCTATTGTGTACATGTGGGGGGAGGATCCCAGAGCAAAAACCATATCCATCTGGGTGAGGGGGAAATCCAAGCTTAATCCATCTTTAGTAAAACAGAAATTCTCTAACTCTATTGGAGAATAGTTTGTTGAAACCCAATTTACATCACCAAACAGATTGATTAGCATCTCACTCTGAAATAAGGTCCCTCCTGAGCAAAGACTGAAGGCTTTTATGACAAAAGGAGTTCATTGAGGTGGAGCTCCCCCAAACAAAGCCAGAACATGCTACCCTTGAAATGTGTTCCTTCCAGCCCCTTCATATTTTTCCTCCTATCTAAAACCTATTCAGCTCAAATCCCTCTTCTTCTAGGAAGCCTTCCCTGACCACAATGGACCACCAGGATATTGCCTTCCATTGAATCACAAAAATTTATCTTGTTCACCTGGCAATTGTTCACACATAGTTTCAAAACTTGAGACTATTCTTGTAATATTGCCCTAAACTTTTGAGTTTTTTATAATTTAACTTTGGGTATAAATATCTGTCACCACTACCACCCCCATTTGATCATTAGCTACTTAAAGAGTGTCAGTGTGGGCATCTCCCCAGGCTTATTTAGATCATCTGAGAGCCAGTTCTGTATTCCTCCCCAGGACTTATCTGTGCTTGTTACACAACAAGTAACCACTGAGTGGTTGATATAAATAATTGAAAATTACTGGCTGCTCCCAAAAACATCTATGAAGTTTGTATTATGTGTTCAGTCCTCACAACAACCCTATATGGCAGATGTTGGTATTATCCTCATTACATCGATGAGGAAACTGAGATTAGAAAGGTAAGCAGATGTCCTGGGGTCACACAGCTGGATTACACAAAAGCACCTAGTTATTTTTAAAGTTCAATTTATTGATTTTTAGAGAGAGAGAAACATTGATTTGTTGTTCCACTTATTTATGGATTCATGGATTGATTCATTCATTGGTATGTTCCCTGACCTGCAATCAAACCCACAACCTTGGTGTATTGGGATGATGCTCTAACCAACTGATTAATGAGGCCAGAGCACTCCTAGATATTATTTTAAACTACTTTCCAAGGAGTCTATTTTGATTGGACCAGACAATGTGTGGGAAAATATATGATAAAATAAGGCCAGGCCTAAGTTAGGAAGGCCTTATGTATCAAGATAGGAAATTTGTACTTAATTTGATAAGTGCTGGGGTGGTATTGAAGGCTCTTGATCACAGAAATGACAAGATCAGTGTTTGGTATTAGGAGCATTAATCTGACAGTAAGGTGTAAAATGAGACTGGTGAGAGCCTGAAGGGGGAAAACCAGTTAGTAAGGAAAAACAATAGTCCAGGTTAAATGGTAATTAGAGTTTGAAGAAAGAAGGTAAATGTGCAAGAAAGAGGGGATGATTATAAAATCATTAAGAAAGAAAGTCAAGTGTGGGAATTGACTATGGATGTGGGGGACGGGCTGGGTGGAGGATGGCGAGGGAAAAATTGGGACAACTGTGATAGCATAAACAATAAAATACTTTTTAAATAACTAAAGGATGTCAATACAATCCTCCTAAGTCAATTTTGATAGCCAAAGAAGTGAAGAATAATCTCTCAATATTATGCAAAATAAGCCTAGTTTTACTTGACAACCCTTTTCTCTGTTGTCATGCTTGTCTCCTTTCCCCCATGTGACTGAGCTACAGTCATCTTACATAGGACAGGACAATTCTGTTAAGTGTTTCAATTTTTCTAAGGAACACAAACATTTAAAAATTAGAATTGTGATCATTCCAAATTGGAACAAAGTCACAATATTAAATCTTCAGGGCTGAAATATAGTAAAACATACCCAATGTTTCTGCCTGATTCAGACACTTCAGCTTGAGTAATGTCTCAAATACATTGAAATTAATGGTGACAAAGTGTGAATCAGGGACCTCTTTATTTTTTTAAAGATTTTATTTATTTATTTTTAGAGAGAAGAGAAAGGAGGGAGAAAGAGAGGGAAAGAAACATCAATGTGTGGTTGCTTCTCACATGCCCCCTGCTGGGGACCTGGCCCAAAACCCAGGCATGTGCCCTGACTGGGAATCAAACCAGTAACCTTTTGGTTCACAGGCCCACCATTAATCCACTGAGCTACACCAACTGGGCCATCAGGGACCTCTTTTTAGAACAGCATATTATAGAAAACAAGCAATATTTAACTTGTATTAAAGTTAGGAACTTGGACCAAACCTAAAAGTTTAAACAAAAAGAATTACATGTATTTCTTTGTTAATGAAGACCTAATCACTAATTTTAAAAATATTTTAAAACCTAAATTACACTTTTTTGAAGCCTGATGGAAACATGAGTATTTTATCTCCTGCTTACTCTCTCATCTTTCCTATTAGCCCTTCTTCATTGGATTTTTCTAGATCTCTTCTGATTATTTTTATATCTCCAGAAAAGTACATGGTTAGATACTACTCAGAAAAATGTTATCTTATGACACACAATGACAAAAGTAGCCACTGTGTACCATGTTTTACACATTGAATGCCTTTCTATAGCTTCAAATATTTGAGATTACTAATGTTCCAATAATGTGCTAGGCATGTTATGGTGGTACTGAAGCCACAAGAAAGGAATATTCCTTTATTAAGGCAGGGTTGAAGATATGCTTGTTCATTGAGGGAAGGAAGCACACACAGTTAAAAGAACATATGCTAAATTTCTCTGATACCAAGGAAGTCAGAGGAAACCTCATCTTACAAAATTAGCATAGAGCCTGGTTCCACAGTATACCCCTCCAACTCTCCAGATGGTCTTTCTTACTTTAGTAGTAGACTGGTTACTACCACAAAAGATTTATACCTAAATAGGAAGTTCTCCTATTTAGTGCATTATGAAAGCCTTACTGTCCATGCCACTCTTTGGTGTGCATACTACAATAAAATCCATGTGTGAATGTATATATGTTAAAGATGTTGTGCTCCAATATGTTCTGAGTTACGACTTTTGAAAGTACTGTATTGATTCAACACAAAGCTAACTGAAAGGCTAATCTTCCCATTGTTACACTTTTTCTACTGTTACACTTTAATTAGTGAGACCTGTCATTACAACTTTTTATGATGGAAAGTATCAGGCCTTTTATCTTACTTTTAAGCCCTATTCTAAGAACAGAAATGGAACGGAAAAGACAAAGGAAATTGCATTTTATGGAACAATAAAGAGAGTCTTTAAAAATCCAACAAAGTTCACAAACTGCCAATGAAAACTACTTGGAGGCAGCACCACTAAGAAGGGGGCCATTTACTGAGTATACATTAGTAATCAGCTACCTCCCTAATCCTCTCCAGAATCCCAAGGACAAGAAAGAACAAGACATTTCATAAGAGCAGCCTGTAAGAGTGGCCTTTCAATTACATTTCTTAATATGTAGGAATTTAGAGATGAGTTTCAAAGCTGTTAGAAATACCCTGGTTTGTCATACCTGGGTTCTCTTTAACATCAGGTTGGAGTTAAATGACACACATTTATTGCAAATTATTACAAATTTATTATATTTATTTCATTATTTGTCTCATTAAAAATTGTTCTGACACCTTTAGCAGAAAATGTGACATTGAAAACCACAAAAATCAGTACTAAAAAATGTAAGAAATTGGGATATTTACAAAAGAAGCCTAAAATTAGGAGACACACAACTAAAAATTTTACAGGTTGAGCTATTTTATTAGATGAACTGAATTTAGAGAACTTAAAATTCTCAGGGAATTGTAACCTAGAAAAAAAGAGCTAAAAAAAATCCAGAAGCCACACACAAAAATAGTACTTTCTCTCTGATTTTGTACATTTTTCCTGCAAACACTAATTATGTAAACATTATTGTACTTTGTCCTCATGATAGAATAGACTTGATATGAATTAATGTACTTTTGAGGAAATGTTCATGTTTTGAAAACACATGGGACAAAAATGCACACACAAAGTTGAGCATGTTTTTTTTTTTTTCTTTTTGGAATGAGAAATAATTGGTCACTGCCAAAACAAAAATATAAAAATTAAGTCAAGGGTACAGTTCATTTTTTGGAGTGAAAAAATAATCAATTACTGCTAAAATGCTTTTCTTTCACTCTCATTATTCTCTCATTTGGGTAGATTCAGTGAGTTTACTTTTCATCTGACTGGAAACCAAAGCTTTTAACCAAGATAAAGGAGAGCTTTTCAAAGCAGAATAGGAAAAGAGAGGGTAGGGGGTGTGGTTCTCAAAAGAGGGAAGATGTTGCCTTACAAAGCCCCCTGACTTGCAAATTCCAACACACATGACAATTTATTCCCATTCTCCATTCCTTACCATCAGTTAAAGCCCGGATCCTACATAAGAAACCCAATTCAATGTACACTCCTGTTCTAGAACTCTCTACAGGCCTACTCAAATCACAAGGAGGATGATACAGAAGAGTGGAGTGCTGTCCTCTTTTCCTACCTCCACCATTACTGCCCCCATTCTGTCTAAGCAGATGGGGAAGAAGAGCCAAAGGCTGTATTTGGCATCTGTAGTTGAGTCACCAAGCACTATTATGGTCCCATTGTCTGACTACATTGTGAGTTAAAGTTTAAATACAATATTTTTTAAAACTTTCTGTGAGGTAATCCAGGGACTGATTCTAGAGATGATAAATTGTGAGTTAAAATAACCTAAAACTTCAAAAGCAAATTTTGGAACATAGCTTATTATTTGTTGGAACTACCTGTACTGAAAAGACTCAGCAGAGAGCATTCTATAACTTAGAAAGTGTAGAGATGTTAATTCTAAACATCTCTACTAGATGCATTTGGTATTTTCTTTAATATAATGAAAAAGCAATCTTTTAGCATCTATAATGCTAATAGTTAACTTTAAAGTTGACTTTTTTTTCCAACTAAAACTGTTGAAATGTCTGTCTAATAAAAGTGCAGGGAAAGTGAAAGAATTATTGTTCTTACTCATTATAGAAAAAACTAGGGCATTATTTTCCAATTCAGGAAGTACTAGAATTCTTAAGACAGCACAGTAGTTACAACATTACCATCTTTAATATATCATGATCATTGATACAGAAAGTTGCAGAAATATGGAGAAAGACTTTTGGCATAATTAATGGGAAATGATCAGAAATACAAAAAGGCTTGGGTTTTGCATTTAAGGTAAATGTTAAAACAAACAAACACATGCTGAGGATTCTACCCCCTGATTGTAGATGCCAATTTGTCCTCAGAGTTACATCTATGTGTTTCTGAATGGTTGGCAGTTCTGCTTTGGCAAAATGAAGTAGAGAGAATTTGAGACAATTGCTCACACTGGAAAAAAAATTGCCTCAGACAGAAGTCATTTTGAAGTTTATTAATTGAGCAGGCCATTTTGATATATTGACACTTAAAAGACCATGGGTGAACAAGTAGATAAATTGATAGTAAAGAGTTTTGACATTCTCTGTAAACCAGTAATTCTAAAACTTTCATATATATCATTGCTTCTCGGCTTTTTGGCATCAGATTCACCTGGAACACTTGTTTAAAAGGCTTCCAGATAAGTTTGATTTGGTTTATCTGAGCTGGGTCTGAGAAACATTGATACCAGTAACTTACAAGCCATTCATCAGGTGGCCTCCTTACCCTATAATTCTGTGGAAATATATAAATAAGCAAAAACTAAACTGTCAACTAAGTTGCATAGTATAATTTATATAAGCAAACTTTGAGTTACTCAGCACTTATTTATTGGTGGACATTGTGCCAAGCCAGAGACATGGTAGGTGCAAAAGTCAAGTTTTTAAAAACATTCAGCTATCTGTATAATGCCTCACTTCATGTTGTCCTTATAAACACAATTGTCTGCACAATGCCAGAACATCCAGTTGATTTAATGAATCAACTAGTTTAAATATACACGATAACCTCACCATTAATATTGAATGTTTTTTGAAAAGGCTGAAGTTTCGGCTTCAATTTGATATAGCTACCCTAATGAAACCAAGGAATATAATTCAAAGCTTAAAGTAGAAAAGTTTCTAAAATGATCCTTAGATTGTGTCCTGAATTTAACCATTTAAGAGGGGTGAAAGCCTGTGACACACCACATATAGTTGAGGTTAATGCTCAGTTTGAGGATCTGTGAGGTCCTCCACTTCTTTATTCTAGACAATACATTTAACAATCAAACATAACTATTCAAGATGCTCAATTTACAGTCAACACAGAAATTGTAATATTTTTATAGCACTGCACAAATGAGTTTTATCATCTATTTTACCTAAAGATTCTACCAGGAATTTCAGTTTTGTACACCAAATTACTGTGAACACATACTTTTAACCTAAATTAATGTATATGTGTGCACATAGAAGCCATGACTTCTTTATTAAATACCACATATGTAACCATATAAGTTTTAATTTGTGTAGACCATAGAAGCAATCCTCTTCCACCCCAACAAAAAATGCCCAAGGCCACACATTTAAAGAAATTATTGCAAACTAAAACAAATATACAATTACTTTTTAAAAATAATTTAATCTTAATTAACATTTATATTATATGTAGATGCTCAATTTAAAACACTTAAAAGCAAGTGTAGATTTGATAAAATATTTATTGTGTATCGAGATTTCGTATTTATCAATTGTCAATTGGTTTTCTGATTTAATATTTGCCCAATAGAAACCCATACTGGTTAAAATATAAATTCAAAGTTTGTTTTATAGTTTTTATTTTAAAATAGGGAAGTACTTATTGGCCTGTGTTTGGACTTTCAAGTATTATATTCCAAATATTCACTCACTTATCTGAAGTGATTACAACATTAATGGAAGCATTTGGGCCTAAATTCAGTGTTCAAATAGCTGTATTATACAATTAGTCAATATGCAATTACAGGGAATCTAATGAAGCCAGATGCAAGCAATCCAGACACATGCAAACTGAAGATTAAGACATTCTCAGTTTTATGCATATAAGCAAATTATCCAGATAAACAGGGCTCACTAAAGTATGAATTGCATCCATTTTTAAGCAGTTTGACCAGTGAATTTTCATTTCACCAGTTCAGAGAAATGCCTTAAAGCTTGGAAGCTTTTCAATACTGTGAAGGTGGTGTGAAGTTTTAAGTACCCATAGCAAAGACAACAAAAAGAGATGTCCTTAATAGTTTTCCCTAATTAGGGCTTCTTTTCCCTCCTGTACTCAACTTCTTTCACAATAATGTCTTTCTCAGAAAGTCACTTCCGGGCAGTCTCATTCACAAGACTAAATCTAGTGCCTTGGACATAAACACTGTGTTTCAGTGTTCAATAACATAACATTCAATGGAAGAAGCTTCATTTCACATATTTGATATACCCTCAAATCAATCTTTAAAACCATGGAAAGCTCAGAAATGATCAAGGAATAGATACCTGATATAACAGATACACAGATGCTGTGCTGGAAGAAAAGACAAATGCTGAAGTGCATAATGATTCTGAAAAGATTTCTTCATCAAACCTGTCATTTGTTTGAAAGTCCAGAGCTGTTGGCATCAGATGTGGGATATCAGCTTGTTAGCAAAGTGAAACATGATGGCTGGTAGATATTGGCAATTGATAAATCAATTGAAATCACTGATGTTGCTAAATTGAATGTCTTCCTTTAATATATCAATGGTCAGAAGTTAACGAAATACCTTCTGTTTTGGGTTATCACCACATCCAATAAGATGTTACATTTCAGTAGGTGCCCTGGCTAAATATTTTTTTTAAGAATAGTGAAGCTTCCAAAGAAATGTTATCAGCTGGCCAACCAATTACAAACTCTGCTGGTGATTAGCTGTAAAAATATGAGTGTAGCTTTTCTGTGTAAGTTCTGGCTGGGTAACATTAATGAATCATTTGTAAACAGTTTTTATGCACTAAATTTATATCAAAATGTTAAAATTCATTTATTTATCTGTACCACAAATAGTTTCCTATTATTGACTCTGGGCCATTTACAGAGAGAATTGTTGGCAATAACGTTTTTATCATTTCACTCATGAAGTTTCTGGTGACCTGATTTTTTAAAAAGACTCTTCCCCTAAGGAAAATGCAATAAAAGACAACAGGAGCAGGAACACTTCTCTAAAAATTTATAAATTTGTTCTTCAGCCCCCACCCCACACCCCCATCACTGTTCTACGGGAAGACTGTACTGACTGACTTGATCCTTCAGACTATAGAGTGAGTGCATCTATAGAAGAATATATCCACAGGAGGCACTACAGCACTACACTAGCTATCATTATTGAAACTGGTCATTTAATATAACTTTGCTTTTACTAGGTAACACACAACTAATACTTAAAATTTAAGTTTAACACAGCTGACCCACACATTTAATAGGGTAGGGTCAGTCATTAGCTGGTGTGGCTCAGTGGATTGAGTGCGGGCCTGTCCACCAAAGGGTCGCCGGTTGGATTCCCAGTCTAGGGCACATGCCCCCAATAGGGGGCGCACGAGAGGCAACCACACATTGATGTTAGTGTCCTTCTCTTTCTCCGTCCCTTCCCCTTTGTCTAAACATAAATAAAATCTTAAAGAAAGAGAGAGACAAAGGAAATAATGAAAAGTCTCCAAGCCCTCTGTGCAAAAGCCATTATCATTCAGCAGTACAAACTCTCTGGGAATCTCCAGGTTCCCAAAATTGGTGGGAAGGAAAGAAATACTCATACTCACCACTCAGATCATCTGAGAAGAGCTTAGCATATTGCTGTTTCTGTTTTGTTTTACTGCATAAATCGACCTATAACTGAGAAAAATACATTTCATAATGCTATAATACAGTATTTCTACACTTTCCCTCCAGCCTCAATTTTCTTAACATAAAATAATCAGGGTATCTTTTTAAAACATAATAAAACCAAAAGTATAGCTATAAAGTAATAATCCTGGTAGCTGTTGCTTACTTTGTTTTTTATCCTGAGTGAGGCCATCACCTAGGGAGTCCATAAACTTATTTCTAAGGATGCTGACATTGGTCAAAACATTTCAGGGAATTCTCTTTGGGAATTGCTTTCAGAGCTACCTTTCATGATCCACAAGCAAATCAGTCTCATTACTCTATAGTCTCACCCATGTAATAATAACATAAATTTAGTAGAAGGAAACTGAATAATTTAACATGTCATAAAACTTAATCTTTTAAATGCAAATACCAATCTTCACACTATAGAATTGTCACTTGATTTAAATATAGTAAGAATAAGGCTGTTGACTAAAAATTTTATCATATCAAAGTAAACCATTAAATTACAATGTCTACATATTTTAAGTACACAACTTATTTTTATATAAGTATAAATGTATTTATTGGAAGATAATAAAAACAGGCATTTAATAACATTTTAATTTTGTGTGTTTAAATATTCATAGCTATGTTTATATACCCACATGCCTGATCTAGTGATTATGCTTATGAAATGCTATATTTCTTATATGCCCTTAAGTCTCCATCTATTTTTATGAAGGCTGCATTTTCACCCCAGTACAAATAACTATAAGTTTTTAGTAAAATACTCCATAAGATTAAAAATAAGAAATTTTACCCAAAGCAAAAATCAAAAGCTACCTACAAGAGGAAAAAAAGGGAAATGACATTTGTTCACAGATGATTCTGTGCCAGGCTCTTTGTGGGTATTTTCTTGTTTGATCCTTAGAATAAACTTAGGAGGTATTATTATTACAATGCAGCTGACTCATGCACAACTTTGTAGTTTACCTTTCTAAGGGCTTTAAAAATAATCCCATTATAAGACTGCACTGTCTGTGTGAAAGAACAGCTCTTTTTCTTAAAAACAAATTTTTTTTACCAGTATTGTTATAGGGATACAAAAGTGTCAAGTTTTAGGGAGCTAAGAATCAATGGATTATAGTTTTTCTTGACTGGCCTATATTCCTACTCCAAAATAAATGAACATAAAAAATCGAGAGAGGTGAGTAGTTTTCCCTTTACTTAAAAATGACAGTATCATCAGTCTACAGAGTAGAAATTTTAATAAAACTGGATCTAAAAAAACCTGTAGGAATATACTCTATCAGGCTGCAATTTTATAATACCTCATCATGGCATAATCATGCTAAATAAATAGAATGATAACCACTCACAGATTAGATTAGATTAGATTAGATTATAGATGTTAAATTTAAAATGAGACATCAAGTATCTAAAGTTCCAAGAATCTTTCTGAAGTGTCTTCATCTTGTCTAACACTACAATTAATGACAACTTGTGTTTTAATAACACCTATATTCCATGATTCTGTAAGTGTTCTAATCAATGGTTGCAAGTTATCTGCCTCATGAACTACTTTGGGGCTTCTAAATAAGGTACATGTAATGTGCTATGCGGCAATGCCTCCTCACCAGAGGCCTCCCTTTCTCCTTTGAGGTTATCTTCAGTTTTGTCTTTCTCTCTCTTTCTCACTCAAGTAGTGGTGTTCAAATGCTCTTTTTTTCTCTCAAAACCCCTTCCTGCAGTTCTTCCTTCTAATCACCCTAATCAATCCTTGACTCTGAATTCTTACCCTGACCTCCCCCTGGCAAGTCCCTCCAGGAAAAAAACTGAGAGGTCAAAACAGTTGGTTGGGATTTGTTCAGTAGGTTTTTTCGTTAAAATTTATTGCTCAGGGAATTTCCAGCTATATTTTGAGAAATATGAATAGAATAAAAATTGTCCCAATTCAACACATTAATCAAGGTTATTTAGAGGTTATAGTTGTCAATTTAATAAGACAATAATCACAAAATAATTTAAATGGTTTTATTTAGGTCAAACAACAGCTGTAGGGATCTGGGTATTGCTTTTTGAACACAAACATGAAATTAATAAAACAAGTGTTCATGTTTCTAAGTTTAAAACACTTTAGTTCTACATGATGAATGCAGATATTTGAAAGAGATTTTCGACAAGGTCAACACAACGCATGAGATAATACATACTGGGTTATAAATTAGACCACTCTTCACCTCCACCCTCTAATTTATAATTCTCAGGGGGGACTTTTTTGTTTTTTCATTTCACAAAAGACTGCTCAACACAGAATGAAATACACCAAAAGAAGAAAATAATCTTTTTATATCTAGGGAAAAATCTACTACTCTTAAAATGATCACTTCAAGGTAGCAGACAATCAAATTGATGTGGTTTTCTTTGAAACCTCATCGGTAAATCATTTCTTGCACAGTAGGTTCGGCATTAACCCTGCATTTAGCATAGGTAGTGTTACAGAGGTCTGGCTGCTGCAAACCAACGTCAGTATCAAGTTCTTCGTCAGGAATTAGAGACTGTCCCGGATACCAAGCAGGACAACACTGGCAAAAAAAAAAAAGTGAACTGCAGATAGCTCCAAATAGGCTACATTTACTTTTAGAAAAATTTCATAAAATGTTACTGGATATTTTGTTTTAAATGCTAGCTTATAATAAAACATTATGGAATCTGTTATTTTTAACATTTTATGTACAAATGGTCTTTACATATGTTGTTTTAATAACACATTAGATGACATATACATCCTATTGGAGATCAAACATAATAAACCTGCCACCTGCTGAAGGCTATTTTTATAGTACTGTAAAGCTCACATTTCTCTCTATTCATCAAATTTGTAAACAGACTGAACTGCCACCACATTAAAAAAATACAAAATTGTTTGCTTTGGTAGATAATTTTTTAAAGAAAGATATTTTCTTTAGTTTTAACAGATTTTTTCTCTCAAAAGAGGAATTCCTCTAATCTTATTCAAAGTTTTGTTCCTAAACTACTATTAGTTCAAATGCTGTGAACAAACCATTTAAATGCTTTCTGCAAAACTAAGTGTTTTTCAAGCTGTAAATTTCCATAGTAATCATACAAACCAAACCTCAGTGGGAAAAGCAGTGCCCTTTGGGGTCATCATTAAAAAAAATGAGTTCTACTAATTTATCATTCTCCAATTTTGCAGAAATTCCATTCACTTAACTCCTATGAAAGTCAACCAGACTTTTACCATATCAAATGACCCAAAGAACACCACAGGTATCCAGGGGAGTCAGTTCAGCAGTGCATCTTTAGCTTGATTTTAAAGTCAATTCAAGAGAAAATCTGGGTTCTGTAGTTCTTAGAGACAAACTACCTAACCAGTAACTCAAGTTTTTTCAAATGAATGAACATTTCACTTTCCACTCTTTTGGTACCAAGAACTTTTACCCAGGAAAAATATCAAATTTCAGAGTTTGAACTACAGCTTGGAAAAATAAGTATACAGCAAGCGCCATCTACTTCCTTTGATCTCAAAGATGTCAGTACCATAGTCCATCAAGGTGATAGAGGGGAGTGGCTGAGCCCAGGAAGGAAACTTCACCCAAAGGGGAAAAAATGAGAAAGATCTGATGGGTGGCAATTTCAAAACAAGTTTCCAAACTGTCTGCAGTCCCTTCGACTTGAAGGAATCACACATAAGAAAAGGGCAGAAAATACTACAGAGCATGCTTATTTTAATTGCCCAGGGGTTTCCAGCAAAGCGCGACAACTTAAATGCATATTCCAAATTCTTGCTCCAAAGCTGTATTCTTTGTGCACTGAAAAGGAGGAAAGACAACCTCATCAATTGTTCTCTGCAGATAAAGGCACTGTTTTGCAGATTTTCCCCAGATCTAGGCCAGTTTTGCTAATGACCTGCCCACCCACCTGGGAGACTCCCCAAAGTGACCTAAAGGAACTGCCCTAAACCTTCAGGAACCCAAATACTTGATAGTGAACAGCCCCGGAAAGGTTGTCTTTTTGCGTAGCTGTTGGCCTTCACGAACACCCAAGGCGAAAGAATTTGTGCCGCTTAGTTTCCTACAGAAGCTGGGGGGTCAATAACCACAATTTTTAATCCCACATTTTAGTGAATCTGCAGCATTTTTCGGCGGAGAAAACACGAGTTCAAGATCCAAGAGCTACCGGGAGTTCTTTCACACGCATCATTAAGGCAGTTAAGCAAAAGGTGAATGAAAGCTTTAGAGATCGTGGCTTTTTTATTTTTAACGTAAAACCAGCAGCTGTTAGAGCACACACAAGAGCTTCAACAGCGACATTTTTCATAGGCCCACATTTAAATGAGATGTGCAGAAAACGGGGGGCTGGGCAACGTGGTGGGTTCAAAGTCGAAATGGCACGCCTGTATTGATAACCTGGGCCATTTTGTTTGGAAATGGTGCCTACGTACTCGCTTCACGGGCCTCGCCATTGTCCTATAACACAATGTGTGCTCCACTCATTGGCATTTGTAAAGAGTGGGAAGTGCTGTGGAATTCTGACCTGTACACGATAAGTGAAAATGGCATTCCCCACCCATGAGGGCTGTTTTAAGTCGGGACGGAAAGGAGGGTCGGCCTCTGGCAGGTTTCACGTCCAAGTCCCCCTGGGCACCCCAACCCCCAGAAGGCTCTCCAACTTCTCACTCCCAAAATGCCCTAGAACTTATTTGCTTCCGCGGGTTTTGTTTGTTTGTTTGTTTTTGTTTTTAACGATTTTGTGTGCGGCCACCACGACCTACATTCTCCTGCGGGGCTCTGTGAACTGGGGAATAACAAGAGTTTAAACCACACAACAGTTCTGCAGCTCACAGTCTGAGCTTTGCTGCGCTCCGCGGGGAGTTCGCATGCGGCCGCCATGTTCACAACTCAAGAGCCGCCCCAAAATCGACCCCCCTTTTCCCACATGCCTCTTTTCTCTCCCCTTGCGGCTCAGTGAAGGCCGCGGCGCAGTAAAGACGCTTTCAACTTTGCCCTCCACCACCTAGCAGCAAAATCCGACTCGACGGCTGCGGGGTGTGCGCCTGCGCGGGGCGAAGGTCCAGGAGTGGGGAGGGGACAGCAGGCCCTGGGCAGCGGCTTGAAAAGGCTCGAGCTACGGGGAGCGGGGGAGGGGTTGGGGCCCGGAGCGAGCCTCTGCTTTCCTGCCAGCAGGTCCTTGCTCGCCCTGGCCCGGCTCTCACAAGTGCGCGCTAAAAACTCACTTCAAAGTCTGTTCTCCCCGCAGGGGCAGCCTCTCGCACGGGCCTCCAACCAGGTCCGGGGCCTCGCCAACCCTTCCAATCCCTAACACTGCTAAGAGACCGGAGGGCAGAGGTAAAGGACACTTGCTTAAGAGCCCCGGGAACTCAGAGCAGTTTTCGGGTGTACAAGTACCTTTCTCCTTCTCCTCCTCCCACCCCCGCCTTAAGAGAAGGAACGGAACACAAAATTTGTGGCCAGCGTTATGCCGTGCCTTTGGAGCTCACCATTGTTTGGGCTCCTATTGACCCTAGGCCCGGATTAGGCGGCGGCTGATTCCTGCTTTACAGCCCCGTCTGCCTAATGACGCCGGGAGGTGATGGGGCGCGAAGCGCCCTCGGAGCCCAGGCGACCGCCGGCTCACAGCGCCGAGGGCCCCGTAGGTGGAGGTCAGAGGGTCAGTGGGCAGAGGCCGCATGAGAATCGACCGTAGGAAATGAGGTCCACCCCTCACCCCGCCCCGCTCCCAGCTCCAACTTGTGTGGACGGAGAATCTGGGCACCCCGACGAGGGGCCTGAAGGACAAGCAGAGCGGGAGTCCTGCCTTCCAGAACGCCTGGTCTCATCGCGGGCAAATCCTGCTAGACACTCGAGCCTCGAGGGTCAGATATTTCGAGAAATATCAGCCTACCTACCAAGCGGAGAACCGCTCTTCAGGGGATGGGCACGCCAGTGGCAATTCTTTGAGAAACTTAAGTGGAAAGATACCCTTAGACTTTTCTCGTTTGTTTGGATGGGGCAGGTAGTTATAAAAGGGATGAGAGGGAGCCAAGGGGAGGAGACAGCAGGCAGCGAAAAGGGGGAAGGGCAAGGAAGTCCTGGACCCAACTTTCCTGGGAGGCTTTGTGAACAGAGGCTGTCCCCACTGGCTCTCCAACCTTTGAAGTAGCTAAAACTGACTACCCTGCTTAGCCTGGACCCAGATCTTTAACCTTCCAAAGTGGATGAACGACAAACTTCTGTGTTGAAGTATGCATCTCCCCCCTTCCCCACCCAACAGTAGAAATCTTAAGTTAAACCGCCCATTTTGGAAGATAGTGGACATTTTAACAAAATTCTTACCAGGAGCAAGAATGAAATTCGAGGTAGACTACTTAGACTCAGAACCTAACTAACATTCATGGTTTCCACAGATCCATCTTTAGGATTGCAAGATTTTGTTTGGGGAGTGGGTGAGGATGCTTATTCTTTTAAGATATTTTCTGAAAATTCAAGAATGTAAATATGCACTCCCAGATTCAAGTTATAGGAAGAAAATCTGTGAAAAGTGTACTACTAGTAAAATAAGCTTTTCTTGGTAAAAAGAGAGAGAGAGACAGAGAGAGACAGAGGGAGAGGAAGAGAGAGGAAGAGAGAGAGAGAGAACATAGACTATTTGACCAATATGATGCTACACCCAAATTAGAGGAAATTGTGTAGGGGGCAAAACTTTTACATTATCTTAATATTGTTATCATCATTGTCAATTGGCATTTTCTCCTGTTAGAACACAGTGCTTTACAGTAGAATTTTGGGTAAAACAATTTCAAGCCTACTCAGGAAAGATGAAACTCTTCTTTGTGTCTCCTAAGAAGATATTTAATATATGTAATGGGGGTGGGGGTGAAGCAAGTTTCCAAAAATCTTGCATCAAACCCTCCACTCTACTCCCATTTAAGGTTAGGTTTAAGTTGGGGCAGGGGTGGAGAAGAAATCCATGAAGAAAACAGTAAACTGTTGAAGTTCACTTAATATTTCAGAAAAAAAACTATACTATTTAGATTTTAGTTAGAATATATTCACACTCAATCTTGTGAACATACACTTTCTGAAAATTTGCTGAGCATTTAAAACACTGGGTTGAAGTGAAGGAAAAATCCTGAAATAGGAATTTGCTCCAGCACCCTCAATGTCAAGGTCAAGAGTGGAATGTCTAGGGTAGGACTGGTATGGCAGACTGACCAGGTTACTTGCTCCTCACTTGTGAAGTCATCCCAATCCTCTGTTCATGGTACTCAGGCCCTTGCCTTTTCTACTGGTAGAGAAAAATGCAAAAAAAACCCCCCAAAACCCAAAAACATAAAACAGACAAACAAAAACAAAACAAAACTCCATTCTCCACAAAGAAAAAATTTCATCCAAAGGAATTTACAATTAGAAACTGTCAATAATTGTCTGTTGATAAGCATCAGTAGGTAACTTAAAATATATTGCTTCAACTGTATCCAGGGAATCAAAATTTCTTTTAATCATCAGTTCTCTGAGCATGTCAATTTAAGGTTGATTTATTTAAACATTTGAAAAAATCAGGCACCAAATACAAAAATGTTATAAATAAGATGTGCCAAGACTTTATTTCTTCAAAAATAACAATAAACAGAATTCTAGAATTCAAAATGATTATTTATAATACCAAATTGACTTCCACCAGAAAAACCTAGAGCATTGTCCCTTCAAGAGAAGGTACTTAAGCCTATTCATTACATTTCTAAATTCTTTACAATTCCTTTTCTCCAACATTCTATTAACTGATTTGCAAGCTGGTTATTCATGCAGAAATTGGGCTCTCGATATTAACAGCACCCTCATTTATTTAAAAAAGTCTCTTAATACTA
Source organism: Tonatia bakeri (assembly GCA_004024845.1). Classification (NCBI taxonomy): domain Eukaryota; kingdom Metazoa; phylum Chordata; class Mammalia; order Chiroptera; family Phyllostomidae; genus Tonatia; species Tonatia bakeri. The sequence continues at coordinate 28,663 of PVIA01006835.1, forward strand.
TACCCACTCCAGCCCCCCAAAATAGTAAGCAGATTCTTTTTCATATAACTGTAAAACAACTGTCTGTCTAAATGAGTTGCTTCACTGAAGATTAAATGGATTGTTAATATTTTATCACAAAGCAAACAACCATTTTTCATTGTTATTGATTTTAATGGAAACAATGCTCTTAACATCTTTGCCTACAAACCATGAACTTTAAAAATACATATTTTGCAAATGTTTTCCTTTCCATAATATAATTTTAAAACTGCTGTAGTTATCACGCTGCTATAAAATGTTATGAATAATTGTGAAAATTATTGATTATATACAGCAAAACACATCCCTTTGCCTTCCAAAATTATAAATGGACTATGGTTTTCTTAAGCACTTTAACCATAGTAAGCACAGCTCAACTGGCTTTACTCATCACCGCTGTTTCAGACATATGCTTACTTTTGAAAAAATATAGATAGCTAAATAGATTTGATAGATTAGATAAATCATAGATACAAACATATGCGGGTATATGGGTGATCTCTTGACAGAATAGACAGACATGCATTCTGCCACAATGTCATTTTTATGTAAGATAATAAAAAACTAAGGGACGTAAAACTCATTAGGTAACTTTATGTTTATATATGTAGGACAGGGATGATTAAATCCAGTTCTCAGTCTTTGAAGTATAAGATTGAGATGTCATGGCCACTAACTGAATTGATCAGTAATATTTGACTTGCATGTCGAAAATCTGGGACAAACATATTTAAACTTGCAGTTAAAGAACCATCTGAGCTACAGATACAGAAAGGAGGGTCTTCCCAGGTGGAAACTGACAATGTAAGGAATCTATACCATAGTAGAAAAATAATTTAACAATTTAAAAAAGGGATCTGAGTGAGTTATAAATACCAACAAACAAGATTCATCTGCTCACGTCTCCTCTTTGTAGGAGGCTGTTACAAAACAAGAGAAAGGAGTCAGTGGTTCAAAAATTGTAAATTTTGTTCTTCTTTCAAAACAATAAAATTTAATGCTAAAGCAGTTATAATCAAAAGCTGTACAGAATTTGTTAGAAAGCATTTATCCATAAATATTGTTCAGTTCCCGGCACTTGTAGCAATAATTAAATTACAATGATAAATATGGCATCAATGGATATGTATTTACAGAAAAGGTTATTACAAAGGCAACTGTATACTAAATGTCACAATCTGTGTAGAGTAACATCACATCCTCAGGCTGAAAATACTGAACAACAGTTTTGACCCCATTAGACAAAAATACATTCACAAGAGTAATGCTTTGAGGAAAAGTTCAAGACATAACAGGACTTTGGCAAGGTTAAGACTGTGAGAGTTTAAACAATCACCACTAAGGCGAAGAATTTTCATCAGTTTAACATCTCCACCACCAATCCTTCTATAACTTCCTCTCAAGAAACAAGATAAATGTTAAAATGAACTGAAGGAGTTTAGGTATGGGATATGCAGAGCAAGAGAAAGTAGAGGAAAAAGCAGTGAAAATATTTTTTAATCCTTCACATGTGAAAACATATTTCCTAATCCTGAGAAAAGGGCATGGCTATTTTTGGATCTTACCCAGAAACCTTCCTGGACAATTGCAATGAACAAGATATAGCCCTATTTATGGCCTCTTGCCTTAAAACTCCATTTCCATTTGACTGGTCTCACTTTTCTTTTAAAAATGCATTTGGTGCATTCTATGGTTAACAGGGTTTGTGTTTGTATTTGTCCTCAGACGTACCATTCGTTAAAATTGGGAGGAAGTCCAGGGTTGTGGCTGGTGCTAGTTTGAACTGCAGAAGGGGTTTTAGTGGTATCTTTACTGTTTGCAGAAGCTATAGCGGGTGGAGTGGAAGATTCATAGCCTGAACTGGCAGCAGGGGAGGAATCTGACCCTTGAGATTCATGAACCTAAAATTAACATGTATATATTATAATGAATATAATTCCAACTGGCATTGTGCAAGCAAAAACAAGAGCAGAATTCAAGCACTGTAAGAGCAAAACAGCCCAGTGACCCACTTAAAAGAGAAACGCTGCTGATTTTGTTTGTTTTTAATTTCCATATTACCAACGTCTAGAAACCCCGGAGATGTTCCCCAACAAAACAGTTTCAATCCTAATATTGGCATGTGGAAGAAAAATAAGGTACTGTTTTATTCACGCCCCTTCAAAAATGTTTTCTCCGCAGACGGAGTGGGATAAACACTTAGTCTTTTGGGCCCCTATAAAACACTCCGGACCCAGGTTTCACCAAGCCCGGTTTGGCTTGGGAAAGCAGGTACAGAGAAAGGTGGCACAAGCACCTTAGGCGCTGCTAGGTCTGACATAAATGCGTGGGAATCAAACCTCGCTAGTCAGCAATATTGTTTTATGGGAAGCTGGAGAGCGAATGAACCACCCACCCTCGGGTTCGGCGCGGGCACTCTAGTTTCCTACTCCGGACTGAACTGAGGAGAAGCAGCCCCTACAACCTGAAGCCCTGGCGAGCTTGGTTAGAGCTTCCCAGTAAACAACCAATTGTTCCCTCCGCTCCCTCCTCCTCCCTGCCCACTCCGGGTCCCCAAAATGGGTTCTAGGTGTCATGGCTGGAGCAAATAGGATTTAAAGTGGAGAATACAGGTGGGCAGCACAGGCGCTTCAGTTCCACGGCCCGATATTGGGCCGAGTATTTATAAACCACCGACCGCTAATAAAGAGGTAATTACCTTCATGTGCTTGCGCAGAGAGCTCGGGTGAGTGTAGGACTTGTCACACACTTTGCAGATATAGGGCTTGTCCGAGGTATGCACGTGCATGTGCTTCTTGCGGTCGCTGCTGTTGGCAAAGCGCCTGTCACAGCCTTCAAATTCACATTTGAAAGGTTTCTCACCTGCAAAAGGCAAAAACGCAAAGGGGGGGGGGATATGGTCAGGGCCAGGAGCTTCCTAGAGCCGAGCAGCGGAAGACGGAGCGCCCAGGGATCTTCCTGGAGAGGGAGTGCCGAGTGGGAGCGGCTGCAACATTTCTTTTCCCTGGAGAAAAATGGAGAGCGCTGGTTGAGCTCACGGTTTTGGGGAGTAGTGGGCGGGGGTGGGGCAGGGCTGGCTCACCACCTGCCGGTCCCTTTGTTCTCGCGCAGGACGGGAAAGCCCCAGGCTCCTCCAAAGTTCCCCCTAAATTGTACTTGTACCCTACCCGGCCCATGGTTCCCAAATCGCAGCCACATTCTGCCACTACCTAGGCAATGTAACCAATCCCCGGCTGCACAATGGACCTAGGACGGGACAATCCGGTTCAGTTCCTTCTTTGTACCAGTTAATTTGCCTCTTTGAAATGCAGCGATTTTGCTAAGCCAGCATTAAAAATCTTGAGTCGTCGTACTTAACCTTCAGAAAGAAAACTATATAAATCCAGTGACTCCAGACAGTTTACAAGATGTTCAGAGCAAGCCACGAAACTGTGATGCCTTTTCTACTTTAGGTTCCCTCCGGAAGGACTGAATCGAACCTGGAACTCCAAATAAAAATAGTTTGACAAAGGTATTAGTCATTTAATTAGGAGATATGCCAATCACGGGTTAAAAAGGAGCGGAAGTAACCGAAAGTTAGCTTTCATTAGCATTTCTATGGTTGCCTTTCCCGAATGTGTACCGAAAGCTAAATCGCTTGTAAGCAATATGCTCTCAACACAATCGGAGTCCCTTCATAAGTAACCCAGAAAGGCGGACAAAAAGAGGCGGCGCCAGTTTGTTCCTGGGTGCCAGAAGTTTCCAATTAGGTCTTGAGACGGCAGAGCAATGTGCCCGGGAAGTTAGAAGTGGGCAAAAGCGCCACGGGGAGAGAAAGGCAAGAGATAGAGGGACACTGACAGCGCTTCCTTTCCAAAAGGCCCTGGAGGCGCCGCCCCTCTCTCTTGCCCTCAAGCTGAATGTCCGCTCCTCCACGCTGTGCCGCGGTGAATCCCACGATACCCGCCCTTCTCCCTTACCTGTGTGGGTCCTCTTGTGGATCTTGAGGTTCTCGGAGCGGGCAAAGATCTTCCCGCAGCCCGGGAAGGGACACGGGAAGGGCTTTTCGCCTGTGTGCACTCGAATGTGGTTGACCAGTTTGTACTTCGCCTTGAATGACTTTCCCTCGCGGGGGCACTCCTCCCAGTAGCAGACGTGGTTGTTCTGCTCCGGGCCCCCCACATGCTCCATAGTGACGTGTGTCACCAGCTCATGCATGGTGCTGAAGGTCCGGTCGCAGCTCTTCTTGGGTCGGCTTAGCTGAGTCTCCTCGATCCACTTGCACGACAGCTCCTGCTTGATGGGCTGCCGCATATAACGGAAGAAGGCGCCAGGTCCGTGGTGGGCCGCCACGTTCACGCCCATGTTCATGTTCATCGGGCTGTAGTTTGGAAACTGTGTGCTGGCCGTGTAGGGATCCGTGCGCGGGCTGGCCACCGTGCGGTAAGGATCCGCACGTCCAAACAGCTCCCCGCGAAGACCCAGGTGGACCTGGTTGTTGTCCACATGCCCTGTAGGTGACGGGTGCCCGGGGCTCTGCTCATGCAGCCCCGGGAAGAGTAGATAACTTGGGGGTTCGGGAATACCAGCTGGAGCGTGGAGACTGCTCGCCGAACCCGCGAAGAGCGCGTGCTGCCCGCCACCCGAGGCAGCCTCGCTGAGCCCGGAGCCACGCTGGCGGAACAGAAAGTCGCGCGTGGAATTGAAGGCGGCGGAGGCGGCACCGCCGTAGCTGGGCACCTGGCTGGTGTGGTGATGATGGTGATGATGGTGGTGGTGGTGGTGATGGCCCAGGGCGTTTGCGTAACCCGAACCCTGCGGCGTGAACGCAGAGCTCTGACCAGAAGATAGATCGTGAGCCGCGGCTGGGCTCAGCTTGAAAGCAGCGGCGGCGGCGGCGGCGGCGGCGTGGGGCGAGTCCCCGAAGGGACTCAGCCCCATGCCCGCCGGCTCGCGGTTGGGCATTTCGTGGTGACGCGGCGCGCCGAAGCTGCCCACACCAAGCCCGGGGAACTGTGGACCTCCATCCAGGAGCATCGTCATGGGTGGGGCGTTCTGGGTACAGGCGACCCGGCTGCAGAGAGCGAAGGTGCGGGTGAAGAGATCTCCGAAGTGCTGTAGTCGGAGAGGGGTGGCGGCGGTTGGACACTGCCGGGAGACCCCCAAGGCAGTACCAGGGGCTGCAACTTTCCGTCGCTGCGAGTTTCCTGCAGAGGGATAGGAGGGAGGAGGGGAAGTAGAAGGAGCTGGAGTAGGGAGGAGGGGGTGGTAGAAGGATGGGAGGGGAAGGGATGAGAAAGACTCTAGGACTAGATCTGGTTTAACAAAGTAAAAGGCGCGCACAAAGAAAAATAAGCAAAATAACAAGTGGAGGGCGGAGTTTATCAATCTTGTCCCAAGCACCCCTCCTCTCCCCGAGAGCACAACCGCGGGGCCAGGAGGCTCCCTCCACACCGGTCTGCAGCCTGGGCTGCGCTAAATTGCAGAGCCGGTTCGCGACCGCCGGGCGGGCATTGGGCAAGAGGCAGGCTCAGTCCGCGCCGCTCACCGCGCGAGTCCCAGCCTCCTCGCCTCTCGAGTAATGTCCTTGGACTGATAAAGTCAATCTCTCACTCCTTTCACATAAACAGAGCGGGAGGCCGCGCAGCGCGCGCCAATGGGAAGCCAGCTGGCCCGCGGTCACCTGACCCCCGGCCCTGCAGCCCATTGGCTGCCGCTACACTGATTGGCAGCGGGGAGTGGGGAACATGGCAGCCGCGGTCCAGCGACCACCTCTGATTGGACAGTGACCAGGCGCTTGGCAGGTGAGGCGGCTGAGGCCGAGCGCCCGCGAGTGGACTCGGTCGGGTTCACGCTGCTGTAGAGAACTGGAGCCAGGCTCCAGCCAGGGACCGGCAGGGCAGTCAGGCCTCTCCTCGGCTTCCCTGCATCCCGAAGAGGACAAGCACCCCTCCGGTGCGCTGTACTCGCTTTCGCCAAATGAACTCTTTGCCTCGTGAGGATCGTTCCCTCTGTCGGCGAGGCGTCTAACCATCCCGAGAATGTGCCCCCTCGGCGGCCACGGGGCGCCGATCCCAGGACAAGCTCAGCAGTTCTGCGCTCACGACTCACTAGCTGTGTCCTCCCTACATGCCACCGTGGGCCCTGATGGTCCAGAGACCACGGAATGAGGTTGGCCAGCTCACCGTCTGTGCCTGAGCTGCTGCTGGCCGTTTGACACCCAAGAAAGGAGACATGATTACAATTAGAGCTGATTTCTCTTCCCCCTGAGCCAAGCATTGAATCTTTAGTTTTGAGTAGTGGCTATAAGTTGCCGCTGTCTACCCCTTCCTAATGGAACACCAGACACAACACAACAAACATATAACACAGTAGACACATGCACGCAGCAGGAAACATGCATGAAACAGTAAACACGAACACACCACACTAAATACACAACCATAAGCGTGCAAGCCAGTGACACAACAAACTACACAGAAAAGGGAGTGAACATGCACACATTAACACAGCAAACGCACAAACATAAATACTAAATATGCACAGAATACACTTAGCTTAGACAGTGTACACAAAACATGCACACAAAAAGCTAAACACACTATATGGCAAACTCACTAGACACAAACAAGATCCATGCAGTTGTCAAACCACGGGGTTAATCAGCCCCGAATTTTCAACATTTTCAAAAGCAAATGTAGGAGGGAGTGGGAATGAACACTGTAAGATGGAATCCGCCCCCCCCCCGCCCCTCACATACACCTCTCCAACAGCCAAGGCTTTGCTATCTTCTACTTCTATCCGGAGCCGCAACGGGAATTCTTATCCATTAAGGATATACTTTCCAGGGTTGTGTATGGGACCACTCCCCGCTTCTATCTGATGTAGTCTTTCCGGACATAATGACCAGGTTCAGACAAAGCTATAAATCCACTCGTTTTCTTTTTCTTTTTTTGGTCTGGTGGGGCGTTTGCAAAGAATACAGGCAAGTGAGAGTGGAAAGAAAAGGCCAGGAAAAAGATGGCTGTGATTGTCACATCCCTAACAGGGCCAAGCCCCAAAGTCTGCGCCTTGAGACAGCCTCACAGCCTGGCCGCCATCTCTCTGTAGGAAACATCTGATCAAGTTCAGAGGCGCTCGGAGAGACCGCCTCAAGCAGCGCTTTATAACTGCAGCCTTTCACTTCCTGCTCCCCAGTCTGCCTGGCCAGACCAACACTTCACCTTCTTTCTTTGCCCGTTTGCTGGGAGGAGAACCTGCCAGTAGCATACTTATGGTACTTACCCCCTCCTATCAAACTCGCCCCAATTCTCCCTCTACATCGAACTCTTGCTCCAGGTTAGAAGGTGAGTTCACTGCTAAGTTAAATTTTACTTTACTGAGAACTGGCTCTACAATAATCGTTTCAGTGTCTCTCAGCAGAGTGTTTCTTTGGGTGGGAGGAGGGAATGGGGTTCAGAGGAGAACAATACGCCTAAATCATGCAAATAAATTCCCTGGAGTCAGGTTTACAAAAAGGGAGGATTGCTTTTCTTTCTTTTTCTCCTCTCTATTCACTTTGCCCTTTACCTCTCTTCACCTTCCACCAACCCCCACGGACCTTGGGCGGGGGTAGTTGGTTTGAAAAAGTTTGGATTTCCTCACAGTGCCTGTCCTGAGGAGAGCGATTCTCAAAGCTCAAGGTTCAGGGGCGGGGAAGCGGTGACTGTCGAGCCCTAGCTTGGCCAAGGGTTTCCGGGAAGCCTCGTCAGGTATCCCTAGAACTAGCGGCCCTGAGACTTTGGGAGTCAGGCTGAGGACAGAGGGCGGTGGAGGGAGCCCAACCTGCCCCTTTGCGAGGAGGGTCCCTAACACAGAGAAGAGGGGGATGTTGCCGCGGATGACCTACCCCGTGCCCAGTGTCCGTTTTGATATGGCCACATTCCGATAATTAATTGCCTCCAGCACGTGCTCTGTAGTCACAGGAACAAAAAAGGCATAATTCAATTAGATCATCAACCGCGAAGTGGGGAGGGGAAATGCTTGTTAAGGGACCGACCTGAGGCGGTTCAGCCAGGCCAAAACCGCGGGCGGTGGAGCCTTTCCTAGGGCAGCCCGGCCCAGCCACAGGGTGCGACTCTGAGGAGATGTCGTCGCTGGGTGGGTTGCAGGGAGCCCAGATGCCCCCAAAAGGACAGTCTGGCGGCTTTGTGAACAGCAAAGCAGAGGCAGGCTATTTCGAATTCTATTTAGGTTGGTTTGGGTGGAGGTTTCCTTTTGGGGGAAGGGGAACCCTGACCCTTGAAACACGGTAGAAATCGAAATATCTCCAGATACAGCAAGTTACTGCATATGAAAACAAAGACGCCTCCAGCAAATCACTCCCGTGAGGTAATAATAATAATGCGAAGTTTCCCTGATTACCTGAAGTCCCTACCTCTCAACTCTCTTTTCCGAGGAGACCCTAGCAACAACTTCGGGGGACAGGGGGCTTTGTGGAAGTGAATCTGAGAGCAGAGTGGTGGCTAAAAGAGGAGAGCACAGAAAAGTTTTTCCTGCACATAGGCTGGGGCAAATGAAGAGAGAGCTCTAGTTTCTTCATTTCTCTGGTGGTGAAAGCACTTGCTGGGCTGGGCTGGGCTGGGCTGGGCTGGACAGGGCTGGGCAAGGCTGGGCAGCTTGAACCCAGGGGTCGTGGTTCTTATTTTACGCTGTAACCGAGGCTTTCTGGGCAGCTTTGGCTTACTGGGGTTTACATGTGTGTTAGGCGGTGTAAATTAACCAATAAATCTGTTTTATGCGTCCCCCAGTTGTATGTGGTCTGGTCTAAATATCCACATGTCTGCATGGATGGGAAATATAATGGGATCCTTTCCCTCACACTGAGCTCAAACAGTAAATAAGGAAAAGATTTATTTTTATGTCCAAATTTGAAGCAACAAATAAAATCAGAGAAACTGATCATTGCCAAATTAGCAAACCTTTGAGCCCTAGTTTTTGAGATTCGTTTTGGAGAAGCAGGAGGAAAACAGGATGTCCAGAGGGGCAGGAGAGATGGTTTCTCTGTACAACCCAAAGCCCCAGTCTGCAGTACTTATCTCTACACTCCAGCATCCTAAAAAACAAAACACATACAGCAAGTTCTGTTATCGGGCAGGATTTCTTCTTAAACACATTTTCTGTGGTGGACATGAAATTATCCTAAGTTGGAGACCTAGCAATTTTCTCTAAGTCCCAGGGAAACACTGCAGTCTTTTCTTCTGTTTTTTATTTAGAAAAAGACTTGCAATCTAACACTCGCAACATTTTAAAGACCCTTTAAACCCAGCAAGCGGATTTCCGTTCTGCCAATGCTTCCTGATTTATTTCAATAAATGAATCTTTGAATCCAGGAAGGGAATTATTCCAAGACACTGAATTTGGGTGCCCCTGCCTCTCCTTAGTGGAGCACGAAGTGTTTCTCGTTGAAACACGTCCTTGAAACTCTCCATTATTGAATTTTTTTTTCTGGTAAAGGACACTTTCTTTACATAAGCCCCTGCCCTCTCTTCAGAGTCCCAAATCTTTTTTAAAGGAAAAACTGCAATCGCAATAAAAAAAATGAAGGGGGAAGAAAGCGGGGAAAGGAAAGCGTTTTTAACTCCTCTTTATTTTTATGCTAAGATAAAGCTCTTAACTGGTTTCAGGGACTGAGCTGAACTATCTATCTCCAGAGCTCCAGGAGCTCAGACACACTCACCAACCATTCATTTGGACTCCAGGCTTTATCAGCTACATCACAGTTTTCAATACAGTCCCATCATTTGACACATATTTTATAAGCTCTAAATATCTTTAAAACTAAATATAAAATAAACAAATAGACATTGTTAATCAACTCTATTAAAAATATGTTTTCCTTTGTCTTTTGTAGTCCAAGGCATATCACTGCCCTATATAATGAAATGCAAAAAAGTCAGTAATGAGACATTTTCATTGTACTTGTCAATCAAGGATGTGTGTGTGTGTGTGTGTGTGTGTGTGTGTGTGTGTGTTTTAAACTTCAGAGACACCATCTGAAGTAAATAGGGTTGAATCTGGAGAAGGAAAGCAAGGAGTTGAACTAAAGCTACCAGAATTTAGTTTTCAATAATGAAGAGAGCCCTGGAAATACAGGAAATGGAGTGAAATCCTAGGGGTTTGGAAATTGCTTGGTAACTAGCCAAGTCTAGGTGCAAGGCTCATGGTGAGGTGTGGTCCTGGCTAGCCAGGTCTTGTACCAGTGAGTACCTTTACTACTCTGGGGGCACTTAGATATTAGCCTCGGGGCTCTAAGGTACACTGGCAGTGACTCTGGGTACCAGAAGAAAAAGACATATTGGAAGAATACTTCCCTTTCCTTTAGTATCAGAACCCCTTTCAGGTGGGAAGTTTCCAGACAAGAAGAGATGGAGATGGAGGCAGAGAAAGAAATATCAATCATGCATTTCATTTGTGTTTACAAGTTCTTCCCCAGAGATCTGAAGAGATGGGGTAAGGAGAATGAATTCGGGGTATGAAGCTTGCCTAACATTCTGAAACACATTTACCCAGGAATCTATGTTCCTTCTAGCTGCTAAATTCTCCATTCGTTCTAAAATATAGATTATTTCAGTTTGAAAACAAGTAGAGAGAAGCATTTGACTATCCACACATTTTTGCTCATTCATCCCTCTACCTTGAGACAGGATCCTGCACCCAAAATGACCTATGGAACACACAATATGTTCTGGCAGTGACTCTCATCCTTCATGCCTAGGTTTGGGGCCCCTCCAAGCTATCTGTTCTCAAGCCTTATTTTCCTGGTTGGGACCTATCCCACCATTCCTCTTCTTCCTCCCTTCATCCCTGGGGCAGAGCCTGCATCACCTGAATATCTTCTCTTTTGCCCAAACTGAGAATGAGAGTTCCACCTAAAAATATTCTTTCCAGCCCTTTCAACTCCCAAAGAACTTCATATAGTTTCAGGAATGGCATTTTGTAAAATCTAATTGTCTATTGTTTTTTCATTTGGTTTGGAGTCATTTAATTCTTTCCTAGATGGGGGAAGGGATTTCATATTTAAAAAATATGATGCCTCCTTTCTTCCCCTTTTCTTTCCTCTAACCCCAAACAAAACTGAGTGAGGGTGAATTAGAGTAACTTCTAGTATGAATGTGCTTTGACAGCTTTCAAGCCAAATCTGGCCCATAGCCTGATATATTTGTATGACTCCAGGAGCCAAGAATGTGTGTTTTAATCTTTAAAGGGTTAGAAGTAGAAAAAGAAGGAGGAAAAGGAAGGGGCAGGGAGAGATTATGCTACAGTAACTGAATGTGTCCCACAAAGCCTAAAATATTTTCTATCTGACCCTTTATAGAAAAAGTTTGTGGACCCCTCGACTAGGATTGGATGGCAGCCTTAGCAGAGCCTAAGTATTTTTAATCAGTGGTGTGCTTTATCCACCATCACTCTCTATTTTTCAAGCTTCATTTTGCATGACATAATTTTTTCCAGTCTCACCCCTCAATTATTTTCAGGGATAAATCTGACTTTGGAGAAAGGTGAAAAATAAAGAATCAAGGCAGAATGAACTCATGGGAGAAAGAAGAGACAAGGAGGAGAGAGGAAAAAGAGTTGTGAATATCTCAATCCTCAACTAGGTGACCTCTGACCCCAAGGGTGGTTTTATTGTCTTTCTTCTTTGGCTACAGATACATAGTTTATTGACCCTTTCTGCTTGACTGAACCCTGAGGGGCAACTTCAGAGGCCAAACCAAGCAAAACCTATAAGTCCAGGTTAAGGCAGATGAACAGCCTGCCTTCAGGAAGCTGGAAAGAAGTAACCCCAATTCCCCAGGCCTAAGAATGGACTCCTCCCCAATTTAACTGCTCCTCCTCAGGGAGGGCTTAGATTTCACCAATCTCTTCTTTCTTTCCCAGAAACACTCCTCTTCCTTTCCTCCCAGACAAATGTCATCTGCTAGTACACTTGGACAATAATTTCAGGATCCCTATTTAAATGCCCTCTTTTAAACTATAAGGGTAGGTTAATATACAAGTTCCAGAAGTGCTCCTAACAACCCAGTTGGCTAGCTACTCCCTTTGTTTGTCCTTTTAGGCATTTTACTCCCCCTCCCTTCTCTTTCCTCTACAACTCTGGCCCTATCAGGAATTTCTCTTTAAGGTTACAATTCCCCCTGCCCTCAACCCTTGTCCCCTCAAACTCAGCTTTGGTAGATTACACTTCAACTAGGCTTTTCCAGAGGGGCCATTTGTGGAAAACCAGCTTGGGGATTGGGTTATATCAGCAAGGTCAAGAAAAAAGACAAGCCCAAGAGAGAAAGGCCCAGGTGACATTCCTGTTCCAGCTCATCGAGTGTGCTATTTCTCTTCAATAGGGCCAGGACCATTTTCATGAGATTGTTGTGGAGGACATGAAATTTAAAGGGAATATTCTCCTGGAACAGCCTAGAGAAACCCTCAACTCTTGTGAGGTTGAAGAAGACAACAGAATTTAGGGATTAGCACATTCTGGTACTGCCCCACCCTCAAGCCCCACCCCCTAGGGCTCCTGCCTCTCCCTTCAGAACAGGCACTTAACTTCCTTTGAAGGAAGCCCTGTGTGTGTACTACTACCACAAGGTCTAATACACTGCAGAAGTTGAGGACCCATTCACTGGGGACTTAGATCCCTTGCATTGCAAGTTGAAATCCAGTGTATTAACCTCATGCCACACCCATAGAAATAGGAGGTCGGGGTCTTCTGTGTGCATCATTTGCTAATTTGTTCAGACTATGTCCATCCAAGGACACCTTTCCTTCCTCCCACAGAGTCCAAGTTCCATGCTGTTGACCTGGCCCACCAACACCTATGTGCTTTGCTTTCTCTCCCCTTTTTTCTCACTTTAACAGAGAGTCCTTTAATATTGAAGAGCCTTATTTGAGCAAGAACACCCCCATGGGCCCTTGAGCACAGTCAACAAGAGTTCTCAGAGCCTTTGGTTCCCCTTCCCAGACATGTCCTTCTCTTGACCTCAACATACAGGCTTCAGTCAACACCAGCTGTGCAGAAGCCCCTCTCCAGGCATCCAAGGCTAAAGGTCAAGATTTCCTTAGGACCAAGGGCCTCTTGAAACACATTTTATCAGCAAACATTTGTTTTTTTCTCCTTCACCTTCCCCACCCCATAAAGGTCCTTAACCTATCTACCTATTAAATGAAGGTGAAAAAAATTAGGCCTAGAACACCTTTTTCCCTATTGCTTCAGCACTAGTTATAAGGGCCAAACCTACATTTCAGTGGCCTCAAGAGCACTCCAGAAGAACCCTCTTCTACCGTCACCTAAATATGTCTTTCCCACTTTACAAAAAAGATCATGATTTTTTTTTTACCTTTCCCTTTTTCTTCCTGAGGTGGCTTTAGCCTCTAAGTATTTCTGAAGCCAAGGGAGCCTACACTTCCTACTGATGCAAACTAGCTGCCTCGGTGGTGTAGCCCTTACTTAATCACTGTGACATCTGTACACACTTACTTGTCACCCCTAGCAGTGAAGGGGGACCCATTTCCTTTGGATCCACATTGGAATCTCCTGAAAATCTTTGAAATATTCAGATGCTGAGACCTATCCCAGAGCTTCTGACTCATTTGATCTAAGGAGGGGTGCCATATTATGATTTTAAAAAGCTCTTCAGGGTGTTCTAATAAGAGAATGGCTAAGCTAGAGTAGGTCAATATCTGGAGCCCCTTTGCTCCTACTCTGCAGTCTTTCCAGGCTTACATTTTTTAAAGAGATTTTATTTATTTATTTTTAGAGAGAGGGATAGGTGGGGAGAAAGAGAGGGAGAGAAACATCAATATGTGGTTGCCTCTCAAGCACCCCCAACCAGAGACCTGGCCCACAACCCAGGCATGATCCAACTGGCAACCATTTGGTTCTCAGGCTGTCATTCAGTCCACTGAGCCACACCAGCCAGAGCTCCAGGCTTATCTTTTTAGCCTTGGCATCAGTATCCAATTCTAAGATATACCAGTTTGGTATGCTCTGAGATTAAACTTTGGTTCCCTGCTCCAGACTGCTATCCCTATCTGTTTCTTTTGCCCATCAGATGTTCCCATGAAGAAACACCTCACCTTCAACTCCTGCCTCCTCTGCTTTCTATGTCCTTGACATGCCTTGGGCTGAGATGCAAGAAACCAAGGGCTTCTAGTCAAGAACTGGTTTGCCCCTGGGCATGGTCCCATTTATTTTATTTCAACTAAAGAGCTACACGTTTGCAGTTATGGAGTAAAATTTCCACTGGAAGATAGTGAGGGATGGAATCACTTGAAGAAAAGAGGTGTTCCGATTCCACTTCTCTCCATCTTACCCAGTCTAGTTTTGATCTCCTTCCAGAAGAAAGGAAAAGGGGATAGAAATGGGGAGGCATTTCTTCTCACTTGGAATTGTTCTCCAGGAAAAAAAAATGTTTTGCTGCTCCCCTTTTACCCTAGGTGGTCTCCCAGGACTGGTGAGGGGAACATTATACCTCTTAGGTTCTAGATAATTACAAGGAACAGAGCTGTTCAGGGATCATGCAATTTGGTCAGGCTTCAGAGACAATTCCCTGAAGTTGTGGAAAGCAGAAAGAAATAGGCACAAAATGAAGTTGCAGAGTAATTTGAAACTTAACCTGTTTTTTCTTAGCAAAAAAAAATTATTTACAAGAGCAGTACTTAGCTGATTTCCTGTATTAAAAAAAATATTTATAGCTTGCCTGCTACATTCAAGACACTGTCTTAGGTAAGGTGGATAGATATGAGTAAATAATATCATGACTGACTCATGCACACAGACCTACAAACATTTTAACACCGGGAAAACCAATGTGTGATTTAACATTTTAGAATAAATCTGTCATGAATATTATATTGACTATTTGAATGTTTGGAGTAACTATCAGAGCTTCTTTATTATTTTTAAAAAACACGATGCTATGTTATGTCTTTTCCAATCCCAATATGTTACTATAGTTTGCTGGGATGAATACACAAATGGAACTTTTTTAGAAGAGTTTATCCTTTGGTAAGCAAGAAAGAAATCGGCTTGAGTTCATTATTTTCCCAATTTGGGAAATGGCCTCTTCCATCATATTCTACTTTTGACCTGTTCTGCAATATTTAGTCTCCCAAACCAAAGACTCCATTTAATACTGCTTATATTCTGACCCTTTAAAGCAATTTTAAAGATCACTTGGTAACAATTTGAGGCTTATTATAATTCTTAATTTTATAATTCCATAACTCCCCTAAACACACAGACACACACACACACACACAGAAGACTAGCTATATGAGAGTGATTTATAGGTGAGTTCCACACATGAGTTTTGTTTCTTGAGCTATGTTGTCATTCTATAGTTGTGGTAGGATAAAATCATTATTTTGAATGTAATGCTCAGAAAAGTTAGGAGGCAAACTGCTCCAGAAGCTGGCGTGGTACTACTCTACCAGTGATCATATAGCCTTTAATTTCATTGATTTTTTTTATGATGTAAGTCCACGACAAATAATTTAATGGAGGAAAAAGAGCCTTTAAAGGAAAATACAACGGAGAAAGCATCTTGTGCATATACTATGTAATACTGAATTCTCTGAATTCTGATTTCTAACTACATATTAAATGAATTGTTTTGTTTATTATCAAGTGATCCTTGCAGTTGTTTTAAAAGTCCCATCCAAACATATGTGTTGCTTATGTGTACTATTACGTGGAGAGTGTACACGCAATTTTAAAAAGAATCCTTGGTAATAAAGGTCATAAATTTCAGACATTTACACAAATCCCAATATTTTAACTACCATACTTAAAAATATCTGGTGAGAAAAATCATGAGTTCTCCCCTTTCTCCAAGAGAGGAAACATCTCAGACCTCTTTGCTTACCAAATCAAATGACAAAGGTATCTGCAGCTCACCCTGATTTCTGTCTCATCTCCTTGAATGGAAAGTTGTCAGAGGTAATTTTCTTTTGAGCAAAGGATGGAAAAGAGGCATGCCAGCCATGTGGTAGCTGCCTTTAACCCCATCCTTGCTCCCAGGCTGAAAATCTTTTTTTTTCCCCCTCAGGTTGAATATCTTCACTTCCATTCCCAGTTTTAGAGGAAGGAACAAATTTGGACAGGAGTGGAAGTATTATGGCAAGTCCATCATTTTACTGAGCTCTGTTCTGGGGTTTGTCTAAAGAGCCAAATCTATACTTCTTATTCTTCTCCTTATCAGGCTTCTCAGATTTATATATTGTTTTCTGATCTTACCAGCTGAATGGACAAACAATGTCCTATAAGTTTAAGGCTACAATATACCTACCACCACTATCTACCGGCCTGGGCAGCGAATACTGTTGCGAGAGTGCTGCATGGGCTGACACTGTGCCAAGATTGAGAGCTATGATGACACTGAAGCCAGGCTGCTGTCATGTGTGGGAGGAAGAGGTTGGTTATACATGGAGATGAAATCTGTAGAGCTTCCCAAGAAGTAAGCTAGTATTGTGTGTGTGTGTGTGTGTGTGTAAAACTAGGCCTCCAGGCCTACCATTACTTCTCCCTCACCTTTCTTGAGGTGCCACTTATGACAATGCCTCAGGCACCCGCGCTTTCAGTGAGCAGATGCTTGCAGAGTCTTTTCCTGTAGGTCAGGAATCAAAAGCTTCATTACTTTTGGACCCAGAGAGGGCGAAGTATCGGAAGTCGGAGTCCAAAAACTGGGGAGAGGGCAGAACCCCCAGAGCTTTTTTGGTGCCTATTGTTCCTGGCCCCCAACCTGGAGACCAGAAACAGGGCCTGGGGAGGAGGGACTTGGGCTGTAGGCTGTGGCCAGGCGGTGAGGAGGGCTGGGGGTGGTGGAGAGGTGGGGGGAGGAGCAGCCTGGTGGGGGATGGGATTACAGGTTGGCGCCGAGCCGAACTACTCCAACAGCCTTCTTTACATTGCAGTCCCTGGAGGGCGAACCCCCCCTCCCTTTTTCTTCTTCTTCTTCCTTCCCTCCATCTTCACTACCTCCGTGGGGCGCTTGGGTCCCGTCACTTCCCGAAGCACCAAAGTCTCAGCCTGCTGATCCTGGCCCACAGGGCATCTGGGGCTGGGAGCTTGGCTCTGGGGCCGGCCAGCCCTTCCGTTTTTCCTAAAGGGAACCTAGGGGCGCAATGCCTAGGCTGTTTTCCTTGCCGGTTGCCGCTCGAGAGGGGCTCTTTAATTAAACGGGAACCCGCGATGTATACGTCAGATAAAAGCAACATGCTGAATAAACTAATTAAAACATTGTGTTTGCAACACATTTCATTTCTCTCTCCCTTTTTTGATCTTCGCTATGTTTTAAAGAAATGTCATCGCACGGTAAAGCAAGCCATGAAACGTTATTTCCTTATAGTATGCGGCGCTTTTCAAAGGATAGTGTGATATATTTTAGAAAAGCTATCCCGCTGTGAAAGCTTGCGTGTCTTCCCTTTACCAAACTAAGCTCTTGTCAATCACACCGAGCCCGGTCCAATCACCGAGATCCTTTTTGGAAAGCAGCTCATCCCGCTGTGCTTTTATACCGCGCTCCGCAGCCTGTTTTGATGCATTTTTACCGGCACGTCCAGGGGAATGAATGATGAGACTGCGGACTGTGCAGGGCTGGCTCCCTGAGTGCCCACCCGGCCCTAAACAGGCGCCACAGCATTGTGCACGATCCAGGTTTTTTCACGTGATGGGAACTTCGCGGGGTATCCCGACGTCAGCTCAGGTCGATGCTGGGGACCTGGCTTATCATGGCTGTGGAATCGCTTCCACCCGGCAATCACTGGTCTGGATTGGCTTAATAGCCGCTCTTCTGCATGGTCTGCTCCGAGAAACCACGACCCAGCTCAGCCTGGCGATGCACTTTGACCATGGGGGCTTGCGGGACCCCTCAGGATGTGCTTAACTCCCCAGGCGAGTGGTGGGGAGGAATCAGGGCCAGTCACCCCCATGAAAAAGGTGTCTTTATATAGCCTTGTCCGAGCTTAGGCTAGGGCATTGGTTTCTAGCAAACAGCAGTTTTCTTCTCTCCCTGCTCCAGCCTTCCAAGAAAGGCCATTCTTCCCTTGAAGGGCCACGAAAAAATGTAGACCCTGGCAGTGCTTGAAGAATCCTAGCCCTGAAAGAGAGGTCCAGCTAGAGACCGAATTGGTGGCCCTGGGCAGGGCCAAGCCTACAGTTGCCAGTCGGAGCCTTGGAGACCACAGAGCTGTGGGGCAAGCGCGGGTGGCCCCGAAAGGCCAGGTATAAACTCGTAAACCACGGCCAGGAGAAAACTCAAGGGAGAAAGGGCCTACGCCCGCGCCTTTCCTGGATACAAGAAAGGGTTCTCAGGAGCCGCCCAGCTACAGAGTATCACAGATTCCTCCCCCTTCCACTCCCTTTAGTCAGCCTCTTTTAGGGCTGGGAGCTCTCTCCAGTGTGGTGATGTGAAAGCTTTTGATCTTCTGGTTGACTCCCCGGTTCTGGGAGGGGAGACAGGGGAAGAGGCTTTGTGGTCCTCCTTTCCGGCAGCGCCGGGAATCGTTGCCTGCTTTTGTTTCCAGTTTCATTTCGAAGTTGAACCAGGAGACTGCGGTTTGGCTAAGGTCTCAGGGGATGAACAAGTGCAAGCTGTGTGATACTTACGTGTCTGTAGAATAGACCAAAGTCTGAATTTCGAAATTGTCATCCAGTGTTATCTATCCGTCCGTTCTGCCCCTCTGCTTTTACTTCTCTATCTCCTTGTCTCCGATTACGCTCGTTTTCTGCGCACGTTTTCGATTTCCATGAGACTAGGACACCGCCCCCCTCCAGCGCCCTAGCGCAGCTCTTTCCCTCTCCTGTCAATCTTTTACTCTAGCATTTCCTAAAGGATGTGTCACTTGTTGGTAGGGGCCTGAGTCCATCCAAGAGCCAATGACGAGGAGAGGGGAGAGCCCAGCTCCCCTGAATTCTTGCTCATTTCCCAGGCTCTGTCTCGTTGGAAGTGAAATCCACCCCAGTGCTTTTCCAGGGATCTCCTCAATGACGATCAGCTCCTCAGGCTGACCCTAAAACAAGGAAAGAAGAAACCTCGCAGCCTCCTTTACAGCCCCGCCTTTGGATCTGGTCCCAGGCGGTGGTTCGGACGCTGATCAACTGGAGTCCTCGCCCAACACTGCCAGGCGCTTTACGGTTCCCAAGGGCTCCCCTCATCATCTGTCCTCGGCCTGATCCGTGAAGAGCAGTCCCTGCTGTTTGGTACCCTCTTTAGAGTTTCTTCCCCATACCCTTGCACGAAAGGCCGCGGCGTGAAAGAGGGTCGCTCCTCCCCACCCCACCCCCAACCCCCGCAGCGGTAAGGAGGAAAGTTGCTGCTGCCTGGTGTACCCGGGAAGGCCTGAGGAATCAGTCAGGAAGCCTGCCTTGGGGCTTGCTCCCCTTCCCAGCTTTGTAACACAAAGGGTGGGTTTTGCTTTTGGCGAAGTTTGCAAGTCAGAAAGTAGCCCCATTGCTGGGGGCTCAGGAGACTGTCCACAATCGGATACACTGGCGAGGGGTTTCGCCAGCCTTGGTTTAGAAAATTGACAGGGTTGGAATTTTGCTCTGTCTCTCGGGCCACGCTGGTGCAGTTTCTGACAGGCAGATCACACGAAAATTCCTGAAATTCTGGGTATAATGGGGAGCCAAGTGAATTCTTGGTATATACGTATGTTCAAATGAAAAAAATCCTGAAAATGGCCCTAGCCCGCGCGAGTCAGTAGGTTGGAGCGTCGTACAGTGGATCGAATGGTCGCGGGTTCGATTCACACTAGGGGCACATGCATGGGTTGCGGTTCAGTCCCTGATCAGGACTCCTGCTAGAGGCGCCGGTCTCACATCAACGTTTCTTTCTGTCCCTCCCTTTCCCCTCTCTAAGATCAGTGAGCATGCCCTCGGATGAGGAATAATAATAATAATCTCCTTTCAAAAAGCATGAAAATGGATTCTTTCGATGCGAGAAACTACTTGTTGCCTCCTTCGAACAGGTTATTACCCTTTTTAAAATATTGCATCGTGGCTCTGAAGATAGGGGCAAGTATTTAGATTTCTATTTCCAGGAGCAAAGCAGTTCAAGTGTGAACTCGAGGCTGTAATAGGCAGTTTGTCAACAGCCATGACAGGAAAACAAGCACTTGCATGCAGGCGGCCAGCTAAGGTCCTCAGGGAAGCCTTGTGGCTACCGGAACACCGGCAAAAGAGCCTAAACAAAAGCCAGCATTAGATCTTTCCCCAGCTGCTCTCTCTGGCCACCTGGGACCCAGACAAATGCCCCTCCCACCCTTACACTCATCCCTCCTGGGCTTTCTCCAACTGCCTAGGTACTTGACCAATTCTTGCTGAGAGTCCCAGGGCCAAGCCAGGAAGCCCAGAAAGAACTCAGAATCCTGCCTGAGCTGCGGCTCCTAACATTTGTGTCCTACAGCCGGCTTTCACCTTGGCTTGCTGAAGCCAGCCACCTGTGCCACTTCCTCTCCAGAGCCTGCTGTTGTCTTAGGACAAACCCAGAGGAGTGGCTGGCAGTGAAGGTCCCAGGCCATGGAGCTAAGATTTACTGCTGCTTGGGCAAACAAGGTGGCCTCCATTGATGATCTAGCTCTTCTCTTGGAGAATGGGGAAGGTGTAGGTATGGCAAGGTGTGTGAAATCTAATTTTGAGGGGACAGTTTCACACATCATTCAAGTTGCAATGAGGAGCTAGCTTCCAGACTCACCTAGGCTCCTATAAATTAAATGACATTGGGCTAATCCTGACCCCTGTCCAGTCCTCAGTTTCTCCAAATGTAAGAGGAAGGGTCCTTCTCTCAAGGGTGTACATCTTGCCATAGATTTGAGCAAATGGATAGACTCCAGACTGTTCTCCTTACTCCCCTCTCATAGGTTTTCTAAAAATTTTCCTTTAGCCCATTTGTCCTCTAAATGGACTTACTCTTCGACAACCTCCTCTGTCCTCAGAGCATAGCCCGCAGGATGTTTTTCACTGCCACAGCCAGGGATTGCTGGGAATTTGGCAGTGTAGCACCTCTCTCACCTCATTTCCTGAGCCTGGCTGTCCTGAAGGCCAGAGATAACCTCTTTGCAGCAGTAGGGGTGGAGTGGGGGCTCATTTAGCTCATCTGGCCATGCCATTCCTTCCTTGGACTTCGACCTAAAGAGGTTGACCGCCCCTGCTCTCTGGGGGACAGAGGGCGACTTTGCTCCTGAGCTGCCTCTCCAAAAATGGAGGCTTTGTGAGTTTAGGGATAATAACAATAAAGCAATCCAACTCCTGATAAAAAGACACAGCATATCTCAGACTGGGCCCAACCAACTCTGGGCAGTCCAAGAGCGTGCAGATTCAACATTCTGCTGCCTCTCCAGTGTCGGGCCAGATAGCTGTCTGGTTATAAAACCACAGAGATGGACAACATCAGACACACATAGCTCCTTTCCTGCACCATGTGAGCATTTCTTTGGTGGGACCTGTTTTGCCCCATGAGCTAGGAAAAGGCGATAGGCAAAGATTCCAGCAGTCTACTGAATTCCCTCACAATATGATGCTGGTGTGGCATGGAATGCTCCCCACTACCCAGATGTTTGGATCCTGACCCTGCTGCTGTTTCCCAGACTGCGTCTTCTCTTTTTGCTTTCGCCTGCCTCGCTCCGCACTGCATCGCAGGCCTAGAGGCAGGTGGGAGGAACGTGTCCCTTGCTCTCCCCAGGATCTATGATCAGGAATGAGCAAGCCTGGAGCAAACATGTGGTGCTCTGCACAGGAGGCCTGATGAACCTGAAAGGCCCTGGCGTGAACACCCCTCCTCCTACTGGTCCCAATCTGGTTTCTCTCTGCCAGTTTGGCCTCCAAAAAACCATCCTCTTGTCTGTCTAGTGCACCAACTGGCCTTCTTCCTTTTGCATTTATAATTTTCTTAGACTTCCATGTGAATTAGTTTCCCCCGATTCACATCTGCTTCCAGCCAGATCAAAGTTACCTCTTCTATCAGCCTCTCCACCTCACCTTTGACTTTGGAGTCATTTAGAAAATGACTTCACAACTTTGTAAAAAATAAGAGTGCTCTGGGGAGCAAGAAAGCAGTGATTATATTTAGCATCTATTAAATATAAGGTGCTGAAGATAAATTGTTTCAGGAAATTCCCTCCACAGCCCTCCAAAGTTGGTACTGTTATCTCTCACTCTACATATAAAGAAACTGAAGCACAGGGCTGAAGTGTGTTGCCTCCAAATGTTTAGAATGTAGTAGGCCCCTCGTCCACTGAACTTCACCCAAGTATGTGTCTTAGCTTGGGTTGTGGTCCTTAATCTCTTTACCTCTTGAGGCCAGAAAGTGCCAAAATTGAAGGAGAGGCTTTGGGTGGGAGAAATAATTGTTCACCTCATCTGGTCTCAGCAACAGCCTGGTGTGACATTCAAGATCTGCAGTCATGTCTAGACTGCTGCTGACCAGTCATGGTCCTTGGGGACTTCACATTACCTCTCTGTTTCTTCCTAATCTTTAAATTGGGAATAATGTTAATCCCCTACCCCCCCCACCACTTCATTGGGTTGATATCAGAGTCAGAGGAGAATATGTCTGTGACACTGTCATGTACAATGCACTGTTGAAATTCACTGATCTTGGAGGACTAATGCAGAATTTGAGGGTTCTTTTTCACTTTGGATGCTGACCTTGACACCAGTAGTCTCCATCTCCTGAGGCAAGCTTGCACAAGGACCTTGGCTGGGAAGTCCCCTGACCTCTTGGAGCTGCCTCTGGAGCATGACTCTGCACAATCTGTGATCTGAAAGCTTATTGTAGTACACAGAGAGTCTGTGGGAGAGTTACAGGGTGCACCTGGTAACACAGGTTGTTTGAAAAATGCCTTGATTTGCAGAGCACCCCACTACTCTGCTTGGTATTTCAAACTCACTTGGGGCTACAACCTGTTTGAGCCTGTAAAGCAAGGGGTCAAGTGTAAACAGGAGTGCCTGCCTACACATGGTTCCTTGTAGACATTCCAGAAAACTTGTACACAGGAAACATTTGGGTGTATGATAGCACCACGGTGGCAGAGTCTTTCCAACCAAGCAGACAACACTCAACCTAGCCTTGAGCACTCTTAGCTTCAAGTGGGGAAATGAGCACAGGTTTTTGCTTTGAAAAAGTTAAAGCAGAAAAAGTTGTGGCACTTTTTTATTATGGGAGTGTCTCAGGATGAGGTACAGAGGAATGAGTAAATAAGTGAATAAATATTGCTGTTAGTCTGGACAAACACGCCTGGCACAGATCCTGAGGGGCTTTGGGATGGGAACTCAGTGTGCTTTGGGGGAAGCAGTAGCTTTTGCTGTTAGTCTACCTGGCATGGGGGTCAGTGGCCCAGCCTCCCTCACCTCAGAATGCTAGTTTTAACTAGCTCCTATACTCTGTGCAAATTGAGATTATGGGGATTCCAGTCTGATCTCTCCATCCCAGAACAATCTCTCCTTTTCTACCTCCCCATTCTCTCTCTCTCTCTCTCTCTCTCTCTCTCTCTCTCTCCTTTCCCCCTTTCTCTTTCACACACTCTATTCCCCACCCACACACTTCATTCTTTCATTCACTCATTCTTTCTGTCTCAAATGTCCTGTGGTCAGTGCACAGGCTTTGTTTTAAATTTTAATTGTTGTTCAAGTACAGTTTTCTGCCAGTGCACAGGCTTTGATAAAATAATTTTAGGAAGGTTTGAATTTCTACATTTTATCACTAACTAGCTTCTTGACCTGGGACAAGTGACTTAAGAACTGCTAAAGGAGGTTAAAAATTGTATCTACTTTTAGGATTTTCAGGTGAATTAAATGAAAATGAATGAGTGACAAGTAACAGTGGTCATTCAGTGATAGCTACTAATATGAATAAAGTAATCTCTGATAAAGTGGCTTCCTGTGTAATGTGTCAAAGCATACAAAATGGCTAGAAGGGATAAATGCGATTCACCATATTTGTGGGGTTTTATAAAAATTTGTTGTATAAAGTTACTTTTAAAATGTCTTCCAACCATGAGTCTATGATTATAGCACCTTATCCTGCTTGTGATGATACCAAGTGATGACAGATGCATTTGTCCCTCAGATCCCCAAAGAGCAATTCTATTGTCATCTGGAGATTCCCTAACTGACCCCCTATCAGTCCAGACCTAACAAGTGCTAAGCTACTACCTCACCCCCTCCTTATAATAGGGCAAGTTTTCCCTAATCCAGTAGCCCAATGCTTCCCAGGCCAAACAAAGATCCTGACCCTTAGGTAATTTGGACCAACAGAAAGATTGTTCTTTCCTTCATTTCCATTCCAATGTGTTATCAGGTGAAGTGAAGATAAGAAGATTATCAATAGAGCCCAGAATTGTGGGAGGAGTCACAAAATTAAACCTAAGGGATTGAAAGTATAAGGCGAGGAGGAAACTGCCCTTGATCTATGTACATGGTGGGGGTTGGGATTATATATGGAACTCCTGCAACGTCATCAGTTTCCCTTTTTAAAATATTGCTTAATTATCAACAGCTCAACTCAGCTTCTACCCCTAATTAGGTGCCCAGAAGCATGACAATGACTCACAATGCCTTGAGTCAATCCTGGGCCTGAGTTGTGCCAGTAGCAGAGTGGTGGAAATGTAATCTCAAGATAAAGAAGGTGATGAAGTGGAGATGACACTGGACACTTGACTGGTGTGCCCTAAACTAGTCAAGTGACCTTGGACATGTCACTTAAGCTATCTGGGTTTCTATTGAACTCCTATGTAAATCTGAGATAGCTGGACTAGATGATGCCTACAAGCCCTTCCACTCCTAAAGATCTATGACAAAAGTTCTGTGTAAAAAGTCAAGATCTAGTTTGACAGTATTGAGAGAATAGTTGGGTGGAGCCAGAAAGGGGTCTGGAGACATGGCTCTTCTAGGCTCTTTGGATGATTTCTGAGCAGAAATAAGAAATAAACAAGAAATATCCTAAGAAATAAACAAAAAATATCCATTATCCATTACTTCATGAATCCAGATCAAGGGAAAGTGCAGCTGAACAGATAAAATAGAGGTAGGTTACTGTGGCCTGGTGAGAGTGCACCAACCTCTTTCCTGGGCATATGATGATCCCAGGTTCCAGCCAAATCTGCCAATCATAGTTGAAGAGTATATATTCTTTAACTGCACCTGTATTGGACAGCATTTTATGTCTCTGGAAAATTATTTTAAACTCCTGTGGTTTTGCTCGACCTTGGTTAGCCTAACTGCAGGAAGTGGTATTGGTTCCCTAGGGAGTTCACTAGTCAGAAATCAGGTGGGATTTTGTCTCTCTCAATCCTTTCCAAGCATTTGGGTGTGTGCTAGCACCACAGTGGCAGATTCTTTCCAACCAGGCAGATGGCACTCAGCCTAGCCTTGAGAGCTCCTAGCTTCAAGTGGGGAAGCTACTTGAAGGGAGGGCACAATTGTCTCTCAGACCTTTCAGAGGCATCTGACAGTGACAAGGTTGGCAACCCTAGCCAACTGATGTCTTTGGCAGGATCACATTCAGTTTAGCTTGTGAGCTGTGGGCTGAGTAGTTCTGGAGTCCTTAAATATTGATCACAAGGAATATTTTCACAAGTAAGGATAATCTTTTAACATAAAGTAATACATCATGGAAAGTATTTCTCAATTAAGAAAATGATTTCAGTGTACTCCTTACATTTGGATTTGGTTTGTACCATTTAAGTTCTTATTAAGACTCTGTAATATGTATTTCAGACAGTCCATTCGGTAATCAATGACTCCTCAACTTTAAGCCATCCTTGTTTGAGTCACAGCATATTTTCAGTTGTTTTTCAATAACTGTTACATTTCTTCATGTCAAAAATCTGAATATGTATACGAAGAGAAGAGAATTCTAAGCTGTTGTAGCATAGATGATTATAGTTTGGCTTACATTTCTGTTCAACCAAACAGTAGGTTATTTAGATAGGCAACCTTATTGGATTTAGGAAGAATCTATCCATGCTTTGGTTCTTGACTGCTTTGGATTTTCTGAGGAGAAAAAATAATGTGGTTAGGGTTAAAAGCTCTAATAATACCATGGCTTTCTCCTGGCTACCAAATAGAATTATGTGTCTTTGGCCATGTGAGTCTAGTGCCCATGCATTTGCATGCTGTATGCTCAGATAGTTGTTCTGAACATAATTTTGGAGAAGTGCACTTTGTTGTTAACAGTCTTTTTCTATCTGGCTTGGAGAGGCAAAAAGTTTTCTTTAAACTCTCAGGGTCAAGATTTATAGTCATTGCACCTTGGATGATCTATCAGATTGACATTAAAAAAGGATCTGATTGGTATAGGGGTGTGAGGCATCTTATTGTTTAGTGGTTTCTGACTTGACCTGTTCTTTGTGATTTAATTTCTTGCCTATTTTCTACTTTATTTCAATCACACCTGAATACCATCTATAACATATTTTTTTGGTGAAATGCATTTCAAATTCTAATCTGTAGTGTCCTGCCTCAGTAATAGAAGGAGAAACAGTGATTTATAATCATGTTAACTCAACATTTAAGTAAAACAGGCACCCTATGTGCTCGTGAAGAGTGGAAAGTCCTTCTTGGCCCTGCTGCTAAATAGCTGTGTCACTCTGGCAAGTTATTTAAATTCCCAGAGCCTCAATTTCCCCATTTTTGAAAAGAATTATGTTGATGAATAAAGGTTTACTACAGTGCCTGGCACCTAGTTAGTGCTGAGTAAATCTTTAATGCTCTTCTTAAAAATCTCCCTCTGTGTCTATAAGAAAACTCAGACATTTAAAATTAAGAACTAAAAACACTGGGCAGGCTTTGGCTTAAATTATTACTGGGTTGAATTTACCTGTATTCAACACCATTTTTAAGAAATAGTGCAGAGTAAGTATACAAATCAAAGGAAAGGTTGTAGCTTGTTTTTTTTCTGTTGTTATTGGTTGTATGTTTGAAAATAAGCCTTGACCCTCTCTGCACCATGAATCACAAGAGATCACAACTCCTCAGCTCTCTTCCTCTTTAGCCTGTGAGCTCTTCCTCAAGGAGTGATAAGAACTGTGTCCTTCTCTTCACTGTCTCCTCAGAATACAGCCCAGTGTGTATCTTGTACTCATGATATAAGAACTATTTTTATTACAATACTAGATTAGTTTTAGGTGCTAAATGACACAAATCAAAGGCAAAATTTCATATAATACAAGAATTCTAAGCAGAGTAGCAAGGGGCTTAAGCAGTCCTAAAAGATGGTGTGGATGGAACATGCTTAAGTGTGGAGGATTTTCCAAATTGCCTCTCTTCAAAAAATGCAAAAAAAAAAAAACCCACCAAAAAACCAACACACACACACACACTCCAAACTGGAAACATGTGTCTACAGATAAAATGAGGCTGTACTGTGAGACATAAAGATACATAATTTTTACAGTTTCTTTGTAAATCCTCCAAAGGTTTTAGCATTTTATCTTATTGTTTGCATATTTGACAAATTGAAACCTAGTTTGCCTTTTGTAATTAGAAAGTTTTACAGATCTCCTCTTTGTGAAAATGGAGATGTCTCACTTTTGTGTATGTCAATGCTACCTTTGCTACCAAATAATTAAAATGACCCTTGCAAAGTAATAGCCTGAGTAATCAGCACTCTTTAGATATTTATGCTTAGAAAGAAATTCAGCAGGGCCCCAAATGATGCAGGTTAACTTGTGTTATAAGAAATACCACCACACACAACTTCCATATAGCAGTAAGTCCCACTGATGGTTCTGATGGCTGGGTTTCAAGAGCTGTTTATTACAGCTGAGTTTGGCACCAGCCCACACAGTTTGTTCTAGCAGGATTTAATCTGTCACTGGAGCTAAATTCTGGGTCCCTGTGAGGCCTAACTGCTGTGGATGGCGTGCAGGATCAGTCATGGAGAATGGATGCCATGCAGGTCTGCTTGCAGACACAGCTGACAGCCCTATGTAACCAGGGGCAGTGGGATATGGCTGACTGTGATTCTTAATACTGCTAATTGTAACGGTTCCCTGGCTAAACCACACATTGGTGTTTTCACTGATGATGGTAAAAAAAAACATCACTAACACAATTCCAGAATGGAGCGATTCATTGTTTCTGTTGATAAAGCATGTTCTAGGATGAACAGATACTGTAGGCAATCTTGTAATGATATTTTAAAAGAAAGTCAGGAGAACTCATTATAGAACTCAGAAGACAGGGACAATTATGCAAAATGGAGTCAACTCACTGAACTGTTTTTAACCTAGACTCCTCAAACTGAAAATAGCGAGAGGATATGAACTAGTCAGTAAATGCAAAAATATTTTCTAAGGTCTTGTAGCAGAGGAAGACTGCATGGAAGGGAGAGAGCAGAGTCATAATAAGACAATACTATCATACTAAATAAAGGTGATACTCTATTAATTTCTTCCCTCCAGATTAAAGGGTGTAAACATCTGTGAGTTTTCTTTCTTGCACTTTCCTTATTTTTTTCTTTCACTTTCTCTGTGTCTGCTATTTTAATGTCTTTTAGATAGAAAATTTGGGTTTTATTGTTATTTTCCCTTTTATAGCCCCTCAATTCATTACCATCTCATACTTCCTCCTCCTAACACCTGAAAACATGGACAGACTCTTATTTGTATAACTCTAAGTTTATGATGAGCAGGAAATCATTTAAACATGCTTAGAAGATGTTGAGTAAGGAATGTTCTATAGTGTTCTTCTCAGGAAAAGAAAAGCCCAAGCTTAATATTCACCATATGAATAGGGGATAAAGTTCATTCATTCATTCATTCATTCATTCATTCATTCATTCAATAGTGTTCATTGAGTGCCTACTCTCTATCAAGCACTGTGCCAGGACTTCCCTCTCCCCAGTGTAAGAATTCTTTAATAAAGTAAAATGTGAACAAGTGATCCAATTCTATTCTGCTTCTTATATATATTATACATGCACTGAGCACCTAGTATATGTATCAAGCATTAGATGCTGGGACACAAAGATGAATGAAGGATAGTTCTTTGTCACCAGGTATTTGCAGCCTTAGAGAAGGGAGGTAAACAAATAAACAGGCAAATACAATACAACTTTTTGCAGTTGCTACATTCTAATTATGAAGCATGAATGAGGAAATGCCATTTCTTGTTAGAAATAATCTCAAGACCTCCCAAGTCTTGAGAGAGCTCTAGGAATATTCTGAATTAATGGGAATGGACATAAAGCCACTACTTATTTCTTTCCTTGTTTTTCCTTTCCTTTGGGGTTCTCTCACTTGGCTTCCCAATGCTGCCAGCTCCTTATTGATTCATTTTTCATCCAATAAGCACCTACTGATCTTCTACTATGTAGCAAGTGTTATACAACATGGGGCAGGTACTGGGATAAGACTGTTTCAACCTTCAAGGAACTCCCAACCAATCTAGTGAGGAGATAAATAAGGAAAGAGTCCATTACATTTGATACTTACAGTGTGGTAAAAACATATACACTGCAACTTACCAGCCACTATCCAGTTGTGCATTAGGTCTGCATTAGGTGTTGGGTACGATAATTACAATATAAATAATTATACTTATTAGAGTTATTAATTTTTACATTAAAAAACTCACAGTTTTGGCCCTGGCTGGTGTGGCTCAGTGGATTGAGCATGGGCTGCGAACCAAAGCATCGCAGGTTCGATTCCCAGTCAGGACACATGTCTGGGTTGCAGGCCATGGCCCCCAGCAACCGTGCATTGATGTTCCTCTGTCCCTTCCCTCTCTAAAATAAATAAATAAATAAAATCTTTAAAAAACTCACAGTTTTGGTGATTAAAATGTTTTTATTACACCTAGGATGTTTTGAATGCTTATGTTTCCAGGCACTTTACATGTAGCACTCATTTAAAACAATCTCCAGACCTGACCAGTGTGGCTCAGTTGGTTAGGCGTTGTTCCACAAAGTGAAATGTTGCCAGTTGCTTTCCTAGTCAGGTCATATGTCAGGGATGTGGGTACAATCCCTAGTTGAGGCGCATATGAGAGGCAATCAATTGATGTTTCTCTCTCATATCGATATTTCTCTCCCTCTCTTTCTCCTTCCCTTCCCCTTTCTCTAAAAATAAATAAATAAGCAAACAAATATTTAAATAAATAACAATCTCCAGTTTGCACATAAGAAAACAGGCACAGAGAGATTCAATAATTTGTTTAAGCTCCCCTGGCTAGTTAGTGGCAGATTTGAAATTAAACTCTAAGGGTTATCTGAATCCAAAGCTTGCTTTCTATCTTTCTTTTATATATTTTTTCATTTTGTATTGTTGTTCAAGTACAGTTGTCTCCATTTTCACCCTGCCATGCCCCTCCACCCCACCCATCCACACCTCCCACCCTTGAACCTATCCCCTTTGGCTTTGTCCATATGTCTTTTATACACATTCCTTGATGGCACTTTCTCTATTATTCCCTATTATCCTTCTCCCCCCTCCTCTCTGGTTACTGTCAGTTTGTTCTTTATTTCAATGTCTTTGGTTGCATTTTGCTTGTTTGTTTGTTTTGTTCATTAGGTTCCACTTATAGGTGAGATCATGTGGTATTTGTCTTTTACTGCCTGGCTTACTTCACTTAGCATAATGCTCTCCAGTTCCATCCATGCTGTCTCAAAGGGTGGGAGTTCCTTCTTCCTTTCTACTGTGTAGTATTCCATTGTGTAAATATACCACAATGGATCGAAAAGCTCACATTCTTATCCAGCACTCTATCAAAAAGAAAAGCCAACCTCTGGCCACGAGATACTCACAGCAGTGAGGAAGATGAAGAAAACATATAATTATTATACCATAGGACACTGGGATGAAAGTGAAGAAATACATCTTTGTTGAGGGTATTAATTAGAAAAGAAAATGATAACAGATATTTCTTCCTTTTTTAAAAAAACAAGGAACTATCTCAAGTTTATTTGTTGCTGTGGTAAAATATGCATAACATAATACTTATCACCTTAACTACTTTTTAGATTTATTTATGTATTTTAGAGAGAGAGAGAGAAAGGGAGGGATAAAAAGATGGTGAGAAACATCAATGTGCAAGAGAAACATTGATCAGTTGCCTCTTGTACACCCCCAACCAGGGATCTGGACTCAGGCCAGGAATGCACCCTGACCTGGAATTGAACCAGCAACCCTTTGGCTTTCAGGTTGGCACTCAATTTACTGAACCACGTCAGCTATGGCTTACTTTAACAATTATTAAGTGTACAATTTAGTGACATCCACTGCATTTAAATTGCTGTGTAGCAATCACCTACATCCATCTCCAGAACTTTCTTAGAATCCCAAACTGAAACTCCATACCCATTAAAAAATAACTCACCACTTCCCTGCACCCCAGCCCTTCATAACCCCTATTCTACTTTCTGACTCTATAAATTTGACTATACTACTTGCTTCATATAAGTGGAATCATACAATATTTGTTCTTTAGTGTCTTGCTTATATTACACTAGCATAATGTCACAAGCTTCATCCATATTGTAGCAATGCAACATACTCAATTATTTTTAATGGCTGAATAATATTCCATTGTGTTTATATATTATATTTTGTTTATTCATTTCATCTGCTGATGGATACTTGGGTTCTCTCCAACTTTTGGATATTGTGAATAAGGCTTCTATGTACAAATATCTATTTAAGTCACTGTTTTCAGTTCTTTTGGAGTGGAATTGCTGGGTAATATGGTAGTTTTATGTTTAACCTTTTGAGAAACTGACACTGTTTTCCACAGTGGCTGAACAATTTAACATTCCACCAGTAACACACTAGAGTTAAAATTGCTTTACATCCTCATCAACACTTATTTTGTTTGTTTTTAAAATTATAAGCATCCTAGGAGATATGAAGTGATATCTTATTATAGTTTTAATGTTTTTCCCTAATGAGTAATGATGTTGTGCATATTTTCTTTTTTAATATATTTTATTGATTATGCTATTACAGTTGTCCCAATTTTTTCCCCTTTGCCTCCCTCCACATGGTACCCCTATTCCCTCCAGCAATACCCCCTTAGTTCATGCCCATGTGTCATGCACATAAATTCTTGACTACTCCATTACATATACTGTTGTTAATGTCCCCCTGTCTATTTTATACCTATCAATTTGTGCTTCTTAATCCCTACACCTTTCCCCTCTTCCTCTGCTTTCCCCTCCCAACTGATAACCCTCCAAATGACCTCCATATTTATGATTCTGTTTCTGTTCTGCTTGTTTGCTTAGTTTGTTATTTGGATTCAATTATTGATATTTATTAGTTTATTGCCATTTTAATGTTCATTGTTTTGATCTTCTTTTTCTTATATAATTCCCTTTAGCTCTTTATCTGCCCTTTAATTCTAAATGATAGCTTTGCTGGACAGAATAATCTAGGTTTCAGGTCCTTGCTTTTCATCACTTTGAATAATTCTTGCCAGTCCCTTCTAGCCTGCAGTTTCTTTCACAAAATCAGCTGCCAGTCTTATGGGAACTCCTTTGTAGGTAACTCTTTGCTTTTCTCTTGCTGCTTTTAAGATTTTCTCTTTATCTTTATCCTTTGGAATTTTAATTATTATGTGTCTTGGTGCAGGCTTTTTTGGGTCCATCTTGTTTGGGACTCTCTGTGCTTCCTGGACTTGTATGTCTGTTTCCTTTGCCAAACTAGGGAAGGTTTTTTTAATTTTTTAAATTATTTTTTCAAATAAGCTTTCAATTTATTGCTCTTCCTCTTCTCTTTCTGGCATCCCCATGATTTAGATTTTGGTATTTGTAAACATGTCCCAGAGGTTCCTAAGTCTATCCTCATTTTTTGAACTCTTTTTTTCTTCCTGATGTTCTGATTGAATATTTTTTCCTTCCCTGTGTTTCAAATCATTGATTTGATTCTTGACTTCATCCTCTCCACTGTTGGTTCCCTGTAGATTTTTCATATATATATATGAAATAAATAAAAATTTATTTATTTTTAGACAGAGGGGAAGGGAGGGAGAAAGAGGGGGAGAGAAACATCAATATGTGATTGCTTCTCATGCGTCCCCCACTGGGGACCTGGCCCACAACTGAAGCATGCATCCTGATTGGGAATTGAACCAGTGACACTTTGGTTCACAGGCTGGAGCTCAATCCACTGACCCACGCCAGCCAGGGCCAGATTTTTCTTTATTTCACTTAATGCAACCTTCATTTTTGCTTGGGTCTTTTTTTTTTATGCCATTGAAATACTCAATGAGTTCCTGGAGCACCCTGATAACCAGTGTTTTAAACTGTGAATCTGCTAGGTTGCTTATCTCCATTTATTTTAGTTCTTTTTTAGAGTTTTGTTCTGTTCCATCATTTGGGCCATATTTCTTTGCCTCCTCATTTTGGCAGCCTCCCTGTGTTTGTTTCTGTGTATTAGGTAGAGATTCTTTGACTCCCTGTCTTAGCACACCTGTTAAGTTGTATGGGGCAGAACCTTAGGTAATCATCAGGGCAGAGCAACGCCTGTCACTGCTCTGTGGCTCCATGTGGGGGAGGGTCCACAGAGGGGACAATGCTCCTGCCTGGCTTCTGGAGTTTTGCCTGGGAGGAATCTGTCTCCCCATTCGCACTCCACTTTCTCCCCACATGCCACTGGTGCCCTTCTAGGTGTTACCCTGGTGCTGAATTCCAGACATGGTGGATCTGTGTGAGTCCTAAGTCCATTGTGGGCCCTTTAAGAGGACATAATTTCTTCCACTGCCCCAAACCCCACTGGTTTTTACAGCCAGAAGTTATGGAGACTTATCTTCCTGCTGCTGGGACCCTGGGCTAGGTGGTCTGGACTAGGGCTGGCATCCCTCACTCCTGAGGTATCCTTCACATTTTTTATCCACCACATGTGGATGTAGAACCACCTGTTCTTATCTTAACACCTCTATACCCATCTGGATGAATGTGGCTTCTTTAAATCCTTGGTTTTGGGACACACACAGCTCAATTTTCTGGCAATTATGGATGATATCTGTTTTGTAGTCTAGCTGTATTTTTTGCTATAGTTGTGTGCAGAGGCAAGGCATGTTTACCTATACTACTATTTTGGTCAAAAGATGTTGTGCATCTTTTCATGTGCTTATTGGCCATTTGTATGTTTACTTTGGAAATGCATTTATTCTATTGTTTACCCATTTTTCAATTAGGTTCTTTTTTGTTGTTGAATTGTAGGAGTTCCTTATATGTTCTTGATATTAATGCTTTATCTGACATATGATTTGAAGATATTTTCCCCACTCAGTAGGTTGTCTGTTTGCTTTCTTGATGGTATCTTTTAATGTATAAAAGTTCTTAATTTTGAAGAAATCTAATGATCAATTATTTTTCTTTTTTGCCTATGTTTTTAGTGTCACATCCATGATGTCTTTGTCAAATCAAATGTCATGAAAATTTTCTCCAATGATTTTTTTCTGAGTGTTACAGTTTTAGGTCTTATATTTATGTCTCTGATTCACTTTGAGTTGATTTCTGTATATGGTTTAAAGTAAGGGTCCAATTTCATTCTTTTGCATGTAGATATCCAGTTTTCCCACTACTGTTTGTTGAAAAGACTGCTCTGTATGTGAGGGTTGGTTCTATTTTGAGTGTGGGCCTCTCTCACCATCATGAAATGATTTCTAAGTTTAGTTGACTGGGAAGGGAGATACCATGATACTGGGGTTTAAAGATTGCTAAACAAGGCTTAAATAGCACAGCTTTACTTCTCATCTCAACATTCATGGCAGTATGATTCCAAAAACATGTTAAAATATAGCAGTTACACTCATAAACTTTGCCTTCTACATTGTAGGCACTCAAATAAGTATTTGTTGAACAAATATTAAAAGCAGTTTACTCATTTGGTAACAATAAAGTAAAATGCAGTTTCTATATTTGAAGATGTTGTAGTTTCTAGAAAAACAAATGGAATTCCTCAAATTAGAATCCGACATTTTCAAATATTCTGATGACTTCTTAACTTTAAAGGAGTTTTCAAAGTTTCAAAAAGTTCAAAGATTTCTTTGATTATTATTTTCTCTCTCTTTTTTCCCCCTCTGGCCTTTATGTTATACAACATAGTACAGACCCAGATCTCTCTTTGATAAAGATGCTATTAATCTTTCTCACACCTAGGAAGTGAGTACATAATGACACAGAGTAAACAGGTTTCTCCACATTTACACTTCATAAAACATGAAGCCGTAATAAGTAGACCAAGCTGTTCATTCTTTATCCATGGGTATAATATGCTAAGCATGGCACAAGGTAGAGTTCAATGCTATTTTTCTATAATATTGCATTCCATACAGCTATATGACAAGATTCTCAAGTGCTCAATGGAATAGATGTGTCTACCACAATAGTTAGGAAGTCTTTCCTGCAAACATGTGTAGCCTAGTTCTCTCTACTGTGAACCTGAAATCATTTATAGGAATTCACTTGAGGCTGGTGACTCGGTGATTTCCTATGGACAGACAGTAGGGCCTGCCTAACAGGGCCCTTTTTGTGATTGAATGCTGAGCCTCCATCAGGGAAGATCGATAGTTGGCATGGCAACGAGCTCCTTTCTCCAGAAATGAGCTCCTTTTATTAAATTTTGTCATCTATTGATGATCCACACATGAAAACATGACAAGCAGTTAATAAGATACAGATCTGGTTGACTTAAACAACAATAACAAAAATTATGCAAGAGAGTTAGGGCTGAATCTTTTTCTATGTATTTGGTCCAAAGATTGAAACATGAATAATGACTGGTACAGCAAGAATCCATTTATGAGGATGTAGATGTACCAAGACAGGAAAGTGGAATGAATAAAACATACTTTCACAGTAAGTTTTATTCTCTTTAGATACTTTAAGACAAAGTTTTTTTTGTTTATACCATGTGTGCTCTTATTTTCCAAGTTTTATGCTGAAAGACAGTAGTTGGCTAGTCTGTGGGCAGGCCAGGACATTTCTTTGCTTTAGATATTAATGGTACCACCACTTTTCTTGCAATTTTAGGCTGCCAGGCTCTGTGTGCACAAGAAGGAGCTTGGAGAAGAGAGAGGATCCCATTGTGAAGAAGAATGGTAAATACCAAGGATATGACTTTGACTTTTTTCTCTTCCCATTTTTCTTTCTTCAACTCCCTTTCCATTTCCTGGCCACTCAGCAAGTGTCTTCACTGATTTTGTCTGACCCAAAAAGGAAAGTGATTTGTCCCATTTAGTTGAGAATCCTCAGGGTTTCATCTTTCTTCCATTAACCAAGCTCATGTCACTCTAAAGAGTGAAAATGGTGTAACACACTCAAGAATCTACATTATGGATTAAAACCATATAAAGGACCTTGATGCCAGACAAGCCACATAGTCCAGAAGAAAAATCATGCCTTAAAAAAAAGACATGCTCCACCCTGGCTGGTGTAGCTCAGTGGATTGAGCGTGGGCTGTGAACCAAAGCATCGCAGGTTCAATTCCCAGTCAGGGCACATGCCTGAGTTGCAGGCCATGGCCCCCAGCAACTGCACATTGATGTTTCTCTCTCTCTCTCTTTTTCTCCCTCCCTTCCCTCTCTAAAAATAAATAAATAAAATCTTTAAAAGAAGTTTAAAAAAGCTTCTGATGTGTCTTTCCTAAAAAAAAAAGACATGCTCCAATCTTTATTTATATTAAAGTTAATAACAATTCTGCTCCCAGTTTATTCATGTCTGATTTTAAAAGATTTATTTAATCTAGATCCTTATTGTTATGACAGATTATCAAGGATCTAGAAGTCACCACTATTAGGATACTTGGTGTAGTTCAGAAAGTGTCAGCTTCTTATTTACTCATATAACATTGAGTATGGTAATACCTCGTGACAACTACTGGGAAAGACTACCTGAGATTCTGTGTTATTGTGTGGCATCTACTTGTATAAGAATTTATTACTATAAAAATAAATTCATTCAATAATGACACTACTGAAAGAGCAGCTTTGAGAACTCTGGCAGGGATTACAAACCTGAATTAAAATGAACTATTTTGCATAGGGGGAATTAGACTCTGATAAATGATTTCATTATGTCTAATATTATCAAAATGACTGCTGGAAGAATTAAAAGTGATTAGCTGTGGAGTATAAGTGGTACCTATTTGCTTCTGGAAGTGTCTGGGAACTTTAAAAAATGGAATTGGCTAAAAGCAAACTAAAATAATCTAGGACCAATAGCTATTTTATATATGTATATGTGTATGTGTATACATGCCTTTGGAAGTTTACTGGGTATTTCTTAATAGTATTGTTCTAAGTATCGTGTGTAGTATACAACATTTCTTAGACATTGAAAAAAAACCACTGAGTAATCCAATTCAACTTAAAAATAAATGTTTGGCCCCAGCTGGTGTGGCTCAGTGGATTGAGTGCTGACCTGAGAACCAAAGGGCTGCCAGTTCATTTCCCAGTCAGGGTAAATGCCTGGGTTGTGGTTTAGGTCCCCAGTAGGGGGCACACATGAGAGACAACCACACATTGATATTTCTCTCCCCCTCTTTCTCCCCTGCTTCCCCTCTGCCTAAAAATAAATAAAATCTTAAAAAAATAAAAATAAATATTTGGCACCTGTTACAAACAAGGCAAATGACACTAGGTCCTACAGAGCAAAGATAGCTGGTTTCAGAATCTAGAATATGTTGATCTAAATAATAAAGCCAGAGGCTGGTAAGAGCCTCATACCCTTAACAAAATTATGCCTTGTTAGATTAATCAGATGCTTTTTTGTGACCAAGGGCTCAGCCTGTTAGGTCAAGTAGTTATTGTGACTGGCATCTAACCTGGATGTCTCTCAGTTTTTTATTTGGTTTTTGAGGTAACCACTTGTCAACTGGGAAGATAGGTTTTAACCCCCTTACTTTCTTGACTGCATTATAAGCCCCTGGAGGGTGTGAACCACTGCTATTCATTCTGGAGTTTCCAGAGCACAGCATAGTACCTAGTACTCATGTTTGTGCAATATATGTTTGTGTAATTGAAAGAAAGTTTCTAAATCAAGAGGAATTGATCAATGAGCTTGGGGTGAAGCGGGGAGCATGTAGAGTGATAGGTGATGATGTGATGGTTGAAGTGTTTGCTTAGTGCTACCTGCAGTCTGTCTTCCTCAGTTACCAAGGGGCTTAAAATACAGGACCACCTCTATTCTCCTGAGACACCAGGCTGGGTGGATGAGGCGATAGGCAATTATTCACAACTGTGTATGTTTCTCTCTTCTTGCATTCGGGCTGTAGCTGAGGCTAGCGCTAGGGCCAGGGCTTAATTTAACCAATACAATGCAGCAGAAATGATACTTTGCTAGGTCTGGGTCTTAAGATCTGGCTGTTTATGTGTTCAAGTCTAATTGCATTTGAATGTAAAAATTCAGTGGCTGGATTTCATCTACCTACATTTAGCCTTTATTAGTAAGAAGCTTTTGAGATAGATGCTTCTAAGATCACCAGAATTGTTCTTCTTGGAATATCTTAATCTCAGAAAGTTCAACTTGATATCTTAATATATGACAGGGAGCCACACAGAAATTTAAACATCATTTCTTCTCAGGTTCATAGAACTTGAATTTGCTTCTTTTTCATAATTCTTAAATGCAACTCACACACACTTACATGCAATTGGATATGTCTTGATACCAAATAATAGAACCTAGAAGGTTATAGATACTATTAAAAAGTAGTTAAAATTGATCAATTCAAATAATGTTTTATGTTGTATTGTAGCTGATCCAATTAATTATGCTATTAAAGTTGAATGAAAAAAATATCCCCATGAAAACAAGAATCCACTGATCCCCTAAAACTGTGAATATAAGAAGCAATATCCAGATGAACATAGTAGCTGAAAAACAAATAAACGAACAAACGAGTGTCTGGCTTGCAGCATATGGGACTTTTCCTCAAGAGTTTGATTTGATTGGTAATAATAAATAAAGTAAAACTGAAAGAGTAATATGAGGCCAAAGTTTAGAATAATAAAAGAAACACCAAAAGAAACTAATTCAAGTATGTTTATTCATCCATTGATTCTATTTCCTTTTTAACAAGCATTTATCAAGGATCTACTATGACCCAGATACCATCCCTACCTTCCTGGGGCTTAGTAGTGAAGAGGAAAGAAATAACAATTAAATATCTAATTCTGAAGTCACTGGATACATTATAATTGGAAATATGCTACCAACAAGAAATGTGGAATACATCAACTAAGGGGAAAAGGAATATTTTCAGGAGAATTCGGTGGCTGATGTCAGTTTGTCTCAGGGAGTAGAAAATCCTTAAGAGAGAGGTGGAAAACAAAGAGTTACTGGGACATAAACAGGGGAACATTAAATGAGTACAATGGTGTGTTGTCTAAGGCTTAGAGTCAGAGAAGTATAAAACAAGTCAGAAAAAGAGACTTAAAGGGTGATTATAGATTTGCTTCTTTTTCTTACTGTAAGAGTGGTATTAATTACTGAAGAAGCCAAAAAGTTTAGTAAACAAGAAAGTGAGGTTTCTAAGAGGTGACAATCAGAGCTAAAACAGACAAGAATGGAACAATTAGCAGGAGGCTGTGAAAAGATGGACCAGATGCAGACAGGAGGATAAGCACAAGCTTTCTTAGGAAGGCTCTGGCAAAACAGGGAGTAGACTCAGGTAGGTCACCCTGTATATGGCTGTATTAAAGAGGAAGGCTGGTTCATGTCTTAGAAGAAAAGAGGAGCCTTAGTGTGAATGGGAGCCCACCACTAGGTGGGAAAGAGAAGTACAAACTCATATAAATGTTTAACAGAGGAGTCAAAAATTTTCCCTACAAGAGGAGAATCTAAGAGGCCCCAGGACAATGAAGTGTCCATTTGACTTGGGTCAGAATAAACTTGCCAACTTTCTTGATTCACAGTGGAAACAGCTTTTACATTTCACGCCAAAAGACAATCTCCTAGGATATGGAGACCATCTGTGTCGAGGACCAAAGCCCTTAAAGATGATTTCAATGTGAAATGTGGTGTGACGAGGGCCATATTGTCTGACACTATCCAACCCCTTTTGGTATTTCAACAAATTAAGCACAAAGGAAGTAAAAAACTGCCAGCGACAATGAACCAGAATTCCTAGACAGCTCCAGGGGAGAGGGAGTAGGCTTTGACAAAATTAAGACAAGTCAGCATGGATGTGCACAAAAAGGTGTCTAAAATCAGTAAGTGCAGGGTTTCCAATGAGCAAAAAAGATGGACAGCTCAGTGAGAAGCCACAAGCTGGCCTAACGTTTTGCCACTGATAATCACAGTAGGAAGTAGAAGAGACTGCCTTCCCTGTTCACACACAGACTAATAGCATGAACCATTGTGCTGCAAGCCTCTACAGTTGCCAAAATTAATTCTGCTCAGGTCATGTCACTTTCCAGTGGTTGTTCTCTTGGTTATGGTAACACCAAATCCTTGGTAAACAAACCCTTGTTTTCATGGTGAAGTACTTATAGTTGAAGTGATTTGTTTGAGGCTTGCTTCAAAGTAACCCAAAATTGGGGTACAAAGAGTGAAGGTACAGGTGAAACAAGACTGGGTGTGAGCTCATCATTGCTACAGCTGGAGAAAAGCACACTGAAATTCATTACAGTATTCTCTACTTTTTTGTATATTGGGTATTTTTCCATTAAAAAAAGAGAAACTTCTATCAATTCACCTGTATTTATGTGAAGGACTTTCTTGATTGCTTCCCATTCTTTTTTTCTCTCCCCAAGGAGTACTTCCTCTCTATCATCCCTTTTTAAAATCTTTTCATTCAGCAAACATCTCCCAGACATGTATTAGGGGAGGCACTGTATTTGGGCCCTAAGTGTCAAGAAAATGAACAAGTTTTAGTTCTTAATTTTCAATCTCATGGGGAAACATAGGTGGAACACAGACAGTGCATCCAGGCAGAGCAGGGGAAAGGAGAAAAAAAAAACAGTTTTGGTTCATGTCATTAGAAAGGAATTAGTGAAAGAAGTGGTATTTGAAGTGATCACTGAAACAAAGAGTTCAACTGTGTCCAATGCATATCTGTGTACAAACCTGTCCTTAAAATTTATGAGGGTGGGACAAGAGTTAGTTGGGGCAAACTAGAAAACTGGTCAATAAAATATGTTCTATCCTCTTATCCTGACAAATAGAACTTTATAACAATCTGAAATGTTGGGTTGGAATTTAAACTTCTTGTAGTACTTTGAATTCTGGGCTGGAACATGGCCACATGTGAAAGAAAGAGAAAATTAATACATTTCTTTCCACTTTCTACCTTTAGTGGCAGTAGTTTGCTTGCAACTATTTTTCTGGGGTCTCTTACATAAGGACTAATACCATTCAGGAGGGCTCTGCTCTCAAGATCTGATTAACTCCAAATGACCCATCTCCAAATACCATCACCTTGGGGGTTAGGATTTCTGTATAGAAAATATAGGGGATTCAAGCATTCAGTCCATAACATGTCTGTTGCTGCTACAGGATATGATTATGACCACCCATTGACAAGTGTACTATTAGGTGTAGACTGCAGCAAGTGGTCTTATTTATTTTCAACCACTTAGATATTTGGGGGCAAGAGGGCTAATTTATCTAGTAGAATGTCTTGTCAACATGGTTTTTCCCTGGACATACCTTCATCTGTCTTTCTTGTCGTGGAAATGCATCCAGTAATTCATACAAAAGGGATAGGTTCAAAGCCTACTATGTCTTTGGTACTCAGCAGGCTCCTAGAAGGGATCCTCACAGAAGAATTAGACAGAATGTCAGGTGTTTAAGTGGAGTAGCTCCCTGGACTCTGTCCACTGGAAACTGGTAGCCTACTTACAATCCAAGGGAATCATAAATGGTTTGGGTTGGAGGAAAACTTTGAGATCATTGAAATGAAACTACATTTACACATTTAAAAACACACAAATGGAGGCCCCAAGAGGGGAAGTTACTTCTGTAAGGCCACACGGCATGCTTCCCTTTTCTTCAGTTTGCCATGGTAAGTTTCTTCCTATTAGCACCTACTACAAGGTACCCTGGGACATACACTTCTGGCCTATTTATCAGCTGTACAAAGTCTACACAATGAGATGTTTTCTTTCATTTAAAATTAATGTTGCCCTGCTAGTTTAAATTGAAGTCCCCAAAAGGATCACTTCCTCACAAGGATAATTTTGCTGCAAGGTTTTCATTCGTCCAATAATAAATTCAGTAATGTTATTTGGTAGCTTACTGAAGTCTTCAGGAGCCACAGGGGACCGGATGCACTGTCTGGTTTTATGACCCAAAGAAACAAACCACAAGATAAATAAGTACAATTTAAAAAATTGGTTTTGTTTCATTTAATGTAGGAAACACATCCATTCATTCATTCATCCAAAAACCTAATTTGTATTGAGCACCTACGGGGTACAAGACACTGAAACACGGACATGCAGTGCTTTTAAAGGAATTTATAGCCTAGTAAAATAAACAATTTTGTAAACCCATTTCTCTGATATAGGGAATAGGAAAGTAAGGGCCAACAAATTTCAAAGGAGGAAACAGTCATGTCTGATGAAACCAGGAAAATGTTCAGGGAGGAGTGATAATTGACTTGGCCTTGAATGAAAGTAGAATTTGGACCTACACAAATAAAGGGCATTCGGAGTGGAAGACATGGGGTGTTGAGAGGCATTGGGA
Source organism: Tonatia bakeri (assembly GCA_004024845.1). Taxonomy (NCBI): domain Eukaryota; kingdom Metazoa; phylum Chordata; class Mammalia; order Chiroptera; family Phyllostomidae; genus Tonatia; species Tonatia bakeri. Next base: position 71,325 of record PVIA01006835.1, read on the forward strand.
GACATACAGTGTTAGACCTTGGTTAGAGTACAATTTTCAAATTGGGTTTTCAGTGATATACTACAAAGAAGGAAGGTTAAATTGGAGGAATCCTGGATGTCTACACCAGTTTCAACCAAAACACCTCTGCTAGAATCTATTTCTACATATGGTTCCATGTAAGATCTTGTTTGGGGAAAAAAGGAAACATTCCATTGATAAAAACAAAAAATTAAAACAATTGGATCAGAGCACAGGTAGATTGCCTGGCAGGGAAAAGTCAGAATTAAGACTAAAAGTTAGACTGGGGTCGAAACAAGAAGGACCTTTAATGTAGGCCTCATTGTGTAACTAATGATAATGAATCCCTCGAGAATTTTAACCAGATTAAGAGAACAAAATTCATGACCATGGGGAGAAGAGAAGATTAAAGTGGGCAAGACAGGAAGGAAGGCATCAATTTAGTAGTTGTTAGAGTAGCCTGGATCCCTATTTTTTTTAAGATTTTATTTATTTATTTTTTTAGAGAGGGAAGGGAGGGAGAAAGAGAGAGAGAAACATCAGTGTGCTGTTGCTGGGGGCTGTGGCCTGCAACCCAGGCATGTGCCCTGACTGGGAATTGCACCGGCAATGCTTTGGTTCGCAGCCTGCGCTCAATCCACTGAGCTACACCAGCCAGGGCTGGATCCCTATCTTTTTAAAAAAATATTTTAATTACTTTTTTTTGGAGACAGGTGAAGGGAGGGAGAAAGAGGGCGAGAAACATCAATGGAAGAGAGAAACGTTGATCAGTTGCTTCTCACAAGTGCCCTGACCAGGGATCAAGCCTGCAACCCAGGCATGTGCCCTGACTTGAAATCGAAACTGCAAACTTTCATTTTGTGGGAAGACACCCAATCAGCTGAGCCACACTGGTCAGGGTTTGATCTCTATCTTCTGAGTGTTGCTATGTATTAGGCAATGTTCTGGGTACTAGGGTTACAGAACCAAACAGAAAAATCCTTACTCTCATAAAATTCATATTCGAATAGAAACAAGTGAAAATAAGTGGAGAGATGATATATCAAGTGGTGGTGAGTGCTAAGACACAAAAATAAAGTAAGGAGAAAGGACAGAGAGTAATAGGGCTACTATTTTAGATAGATTGGTCAGGGAAGGCCTCTCTGAAACAGCAACATTTGAGTAAAGACTGGCATTGAACTATGGGGCTACATGGGGAGGATTGCAGTTTAGGCCTAGGAAGTAGCAAATTTTCTTAAGTAGACATGTTAAAAGATTGGCAAAGAGGTGGCTAGAGTCAAGTGGGCAAAGGAGAAAGTGTTCAAAGGTAAGGTTGGTGAGGTAATAAGTATCAGAACCTGGAAGACCTTATAGGGCACACCCAAAACTTTGTATTTTGTTTGGAGAGTGTTGAGAAGCCACTGGAGGATTTTGATCACATAATATGATATGGCTTACAGTTTTAAAATAATCACTTTGGCTGTTTTGTGGAGTAGTGACTAAGGGAGGCAAGGGTAGTTTGTTATGTAGAAATATATACCTGAAATATTGTGTGTGTGTGCACGCATGTGTGAGCGTGTGTGTGTGTGACTGTTTCCAAGTGCTAAATTCTAATCCACTGGACTATTGGTCCATTTAGGGGATCAATAACACTTGTTATTATCACTCTTTGTAGTATGCCTTAATAACTGGTGAGGTTACACTAAAGTTTTAAGATTTTATATGCAACATTAGCATAGCCTATTTGCAGCATTACATCAAAGCTGGCTGATAATTTAATGGAGGTAAAGATTTATATAGATATAATTTTGGAATCATATAAACCATCATCTTGCTCTTTAATAATAAGAGCCTCACTGGTCAAATGGGTTTTTTAGGGCCTTCTACGATTTGGCTTTTAACCATTTGTCTTTTCTTATCTCCTCCTTTTTATCTATTTGTGCACTAAACTTGGCCTATATTCCAGCCATACCAGAGTCCCATGAATATATTCTGCACTTTGGTGATTTCATTCCTTTCTTTGCTTCTTCTCCTAGATGTTCCTGTCCTTTTCAGGGCTACATGTAGAAATTCTACCCATCCTACGAGGCTCACCTCAAATATCACTTTCTCTACGAACGCTTTCCTGATGCCACTGATAGGATATGATCTTTCTTTCCCATGAATCTTGATGTCTTTTGCTTGGCATTTTCTTTCTGTCCCTTGCCTTGGTGGACATTGTGTGAATCATTTGTGTATCTGTCCATGAAGTCTTGAGAGCAGAATTTGGCCCTTACTCTTTTCAGTCTCCCTAGCACCCCAAACAGTGCATATAGCTGGTGTTTGATAAATGACTGGTAAGCTGAATTTGGTGGAATAACTTGGCTGTTCTGTTTACCCCTGATCAGACCCCTTATTTCCAAGCAGAATGAGGTCTGTTTTCATAATCCAGCAGAAAACAAGTTGCTTCAAAATGTTGGGTATAGATTCTGCTTTCTGCTTCTTGCTCACTTTTCTCTTTTAAAGAAAATTGTTAATTGATAGAACTTGGGTCATATTAGATTCACAATCAATTAAAAAGTGTTTGAATGCTTGTTTGAAGTGTTTCATGAATAGCTTTTCTATGCCCACTTGACTTAGCTTTAGTGAAAGAACATTTTAATGGAATGTAATCTGATTTCTGTCTTCATTTTGATCAAGCAACTGATGGATTGGCTTTGTTTTGGCATTCAAGAAGTCTGGCCAAAGATGAGTGACTAAAGACAGAAATGTAGGGTCAGAGGACAACACTAATCTCTGCTTATCTGCCTAAGGATGAGATACATTCTAAGATGTTACTGAGTATAACTTCTTTATTTTCAGGGATGCAAAGTAACTGGTAGTATTTGCAGAATTATGAAATAGTAAGGTATTCTGTCATGGGGCTATTACATTTTATGAAATGAGGTAAAACATTCTCATCTTGAATTATGTTAAAAAAACTGTGTTCAAAAACACTCTCCACATAAATACTTACACAGAGGGACAAACACATCCATTTCCTAAGTAAATCTTGCATTTTATAAAGGAAGACAGCATGCTTTTCTCCTTAATTTTTTGCATGCATTTCTAAATGCATAAACATAGCATATATTCTAAGTTTCTTGCTATTCAAAGTATGGGCTGTGGGCTAGTACCATTAGCATCACCTGGGAGCTTATAAGAAATTTTAATCTTAGACCTCATCCCAGACCCAAAAAATAAGAATGTGCATTTTAACAAGATCCCCAGGTGAGTCATATGTACCTTAAAAATATTTTTCAATTATAGTTGACATACAATATTATATTAGTTTCAAGTGTATGACAAAGTGATTAAACATTTATATACCTTACAAAATGATCACCCTGATAAGTCTAGTACCCATCTGAGAGAAGCACTGCTCTAGGTGTTGCCTTTCAGAAAAAGCAGGAAGCTATCCTAACAGCCTGTGACGTGGTTTGTCTTCACATACATCTTAACTAATGGACCTCAACATCACAACCTATTATTATAACAGCATCAATGATAACTATATTGTTTTGTTTGCAATATTTAATGAGTTTCACAAAAGAAAGGGGGAAATAAAATATAACTTTGGAATTCCTCAGTAGGACATAAATACCTTTCTTTAAAAAAATATCACCTGATCCTTCACCTAGATGTTGGCATAAGAGAGGGGAGCATTCTGTGTATGAATGTGAAAGAGGCATGGTAACAGGGTGCAGCCAAGAGGGGAGCCCCAAATAGGGATTTGTAATAGGGTCCGGAAGAGCTTGGAGATAATTGGCTCCACACCACAGGGCCACACCTGCCCAGAATGCTGGCAGCTGTGGCCAATTGTGGGAGGAGCCAGAAATGGGGCTGCAGAGGAAGATTGGTGCTGGGATTTAAATGGAGGCACGGCAGCCGTTGGGCGTCTCTCTTTTGGGGATCATGCATCTGTTTAGGACCACGCGACTTTGGTGTCTTGTTTGGGACCATGAGGCTTGGGTGAGAGTCAGGACCACGAGGCTTTGGAAGTGCTCCCTTTTGCCACATGGAAGGTGCCAGGAGGACTGTGTGCATTTGTGAGGAACTTTAGTTTGTGTTATTTCAAATAAATAATAAATTCCTTTCTTTTTCACTGATCTCTGGTATTAAGAGACATCTTTCCTCGGCTGGCGGGCAAAATGAACCCAGTAGGTGGGGAGGAACCCTTGGAGAAAAAGGGGGGCCTTTATATCATTAGCGCCCCCCCGCTCTGTTCTGTAACAGTATTTAAAATAAAAACTTCAATTCTCATTTGTTTTTTTCAACAAAGCTGACGTTAAATTATGTCTTAAGGGCATTCATATGGTTTGTAAAGTTCATGAGTATGTCATTTTACATAAATTCCAAGATTATGAGGTTATTGACTCCCAGCATATAGTAGAAAACCTTTTCCATCCAAAGGTAGGAATGTAATAATTCACCTTCTGGGACTAATTTTCAATGAGGCAGGAGTGTCTTTTAGCTAAGCAAATTGAATAGCTTTTGTTTCTAGAGGGAATTTTTATGGGTTAATAGTTTTCCTTTGCCTCTCAACATATTAGGCTATTTTCTCAGTCACAATCAGGACATAATATACATGTTCAAATATTAGGGGTCTTTATGGAAAAGCTGTTCTTCATGGTTGCCTTTGCAGGCTTACATGGTAGCTTTCATTTACTCTTTTATTTTAATTAACTTTATTACTTTACTTAATCCTCTGTCAGTTTTAATCCTAAGTGGTATAAAATGAAAAACAATATAAATTATGAAAAGTGCAATTTAAAAAAATGGAACTGTTTCCAGTGATTAAGTTTAGCATGAATTATCTTTATATACTTTTATCAACCAAGGAACTTGGCTAGGTAAAGTGTCAACAAGAAAACCAACCAAGCCCTGGCTGGCGTGGCTCAGTGGATTGAGTTCGGGCTGCGAACCAGGCATCGCAGGTTCGATTCCCAGTCAGGGCACATGCCTAGGTTGCAGGCCATGTCCCCCAGCAACCGCACATTGATGTTTCTCCCTCTCCCTTCCCTCTCTAAAAATAAATAAATAAAATCTTTAAAAAAAAGAAAAAAAGAAAACCAACCAAACAGTGAGACATTTAGGAAATAGCTGCAGCTAATTCAGGGTTTAACTATTATGTTAAAGCTGATGACTTCAAACATTATGCAGTAGCTTTCTGCCTTCCTATAGAAAGCAATCCTGAAAATATATTAAAAAATCCAATGTATAAGAGTCAGATAATAGACTCCCATGTCTTTTGGGGACATGGGAGGGAGTTGATTCCCAGAGAGCTAAAAAGTAATATAGAAATCTCCAATTTACTTTACTTTCAGTTACAATTTTCAAAAATAGGCTTTCATAATCTTATGTTCCAAAAATTTAATCTTATTCACAATTTAGGACATAAATGCCTTAAGCCCGATGAGGACCCAATAAATGCTAAATATTTGCCATGTTACAGTATATTCAGTGATTTCTGTTAGTCTCAATTACGTTAAATATGATGTTTCTTGTCAGTGGTGTTAATTCTTTTGTTTTTCTAAATTTCCATTTATTTTTCTAAGGAAACATATAATACAATATTCTACAATGTCTCCAGTAGACACCGTTGAACATACAGACCAATATCTTTGAGACCACTCTCCAGGCTTAGCATAATAGGTGTTAAACAAAATGCCTGATAAATTTTGAAAAGAGGCTGAAACATTACAGAGAATGCACAAACCCCAGCTCCTTCAATCAGTTCAGTGGAAAAGATCAGCCAATAGTTTTTAATGCCAACTAGAGATATCAATTAGGTGACTGGGTTTTTTGCCTGCTCATTTTTGTGCTACAGTATAGAAATTCAGCATTAATTGCTTTCATCACAACACATCCAATATCTAAATGAAGCCATTCAAGGAAGGGGAGTTAAAAGTGATAGCAATTTGCCAATATCCCAGAAGAATAACTAAAGCTTTTTCAGAGGTAAATTTTGGGGCAACTTGGAATCAAGTCAAGTGGACAAGCATTAATGGCATCAAGTCCTTAGCACTTGTACTAGGCTTGGGTGAGGAAGGTAAACAAACAGCATAATGTAAATTATTTTGTCTTCCAGTAATTAAACCATATTATGAAAGAGACAAATATCATAATGGGAAACAATTAGAGACCAATAAGATTAAGTTGCAGTATCATAGAGAAGAGAAATCAGTTCCAATCAATTTACATGCATCAAAATTAGCTTTATGGCTCTCCAAAGTATGGTAACCTACACTGTGGTTATAAATGTCCCATGTAATTATATTCCTTTAGTATGCCTAGGATATGCAGCTATGGGCCCAAACTCATTACAACAAAGAAAATTAAAATTGCATTATCATTCTGCAACTAAAAATACCTTCAATCAAGAGAAATAAGTTTGGCCAGCAAATTTTCAACAATATTCATTTCAAACTTTTATTATGGCAGTATTAAACTAACTGAATGAGGCATCTTTGTTTTGGTTCTACTGGGATTTGGTTCCAAAATCACTATTGGAAAGCCCAGCCTAGCCAAAGTAAAGTGTCTAAAGCTAAGTGGTTATTAGGGTTAAGACATCTTTGTGGATTTTAGTGCACTTGGATTGCCTTGAAGCTGGCTGAGTCTCTATCTTCTTTTTCTTCTGAAAGTGATGTGGAAGGTCACCTTTTCCTTTCTTTGCATAAATCACTATTGTCAGTGTTACTTGCCCTGACTGTCAGTAGATAATTTTGATTTTTTAATTTGATAACCTCATCAGGGTCTGCATAGGACTACAGGATTAAATGGGGACAGGCCTCCATATAAAAAAATGAGAGCAATGTGACTTTTCCCTGGCCTAGAGACACATCAAACTATAGGGACCAGTTTAAATCAGGGACTAACTGGAAGCTCTAATCTCTGGCATGTAGTTCAAACTAGACCTACTCTATCTAATACAGTAGGCACTAACTAGCCACATGTGGTTATCAAGGACTTGAAATGTGGCTGGTTTGAATTGAGATGTGCCATAAGGGTAAAAAAAACACATTAAATATTGTAGAGTTGGTATTAAAATTTATGTAAATTATCTCACTAATAATTTTATACTGATTTTTTTGTTGAAATGATAATACTTTAGATATATTTGGTTAAATGAAATATATTATTAAAATTAGCTTCAGCTGTTTCCCCATGACTTTTTAATGGGGGTACTGGAAAAATTAAAAGTGCATATGTGGCTTGTGTTATATTTCTATTGGCAGTAGCTGATCTAGAATATTGCAATGCAAAGGCATATGATGTGAACCTTAGGACTCAAGTTCCCTTTTCATAGTCAAATATCTCAATCTTCATTTCCTGTTTCATTTATTTCTAGTAACAGGGACCTGCATGACTGACTGTTGTCATTGAATTTGCTGTCCACTGGGAGCCTCAGGGTCTGTTCTTGTTTCAGAGCACTGTGGCTTGGGAGACGAGGAGAGACATTATTCACTTGCTGTTTCTAGTGGAAAATTCTATGTTACCAAATACTGCTTTCGGGAGGTAAAAAAAAAAACAACTTTCAATTCAGATTCCCAAATAAATCTTGTCCTTCTCACCCCCACTGCAACAAAAATATTACAATAATAAAGCATTTGTGTCAACCAAAAAGTATCCCAAAGTCTTTTGCGCCTATAGGGAGACCTGCTGCCAATAAGGCATTAAATCTGAGGGAAACATTTCTGCAATTACTGATCAAATACAATACAGCTAAATTTCACCTCCCGCATATCATTTTGATAATGGGTATGGAAATTATCCATTCAATAGCTATTCAAAATAACTCAGGAAGATTGGTTAACTAGATACTTCACAGACCTTCAGAATAATCCTTTCTAATCAGGCTGGTGAGAATTCAATAGGCAACATTTGCCTTGGACAAAATAACCTTTTGGGGGGTTGCAGGGCTGTGCACTGGCTCCTTCTCCTATCTGTCTTTCCGGAGGTGAAATTACCAACAGGAATAAAATGCAGGGAGTGTTTCCCTGTGGGCTGAGCTTCTGCCCAGTACCCACCAATGCTCAGTGCAGACAGCTGTGCCTGCAAGTTAAGTGAGGCGCCTAGTACTTATCAATCAGGAATCAGCAGGGCTTCTAGAGTTGTCCTCATTAAATTTAAAGTATATTCTCTTCCCAGCAGCAAACGTCTCCATTGCCATCCATTTCTGCACAGCCAATTTTAGGCAATCAAAGAATGTTGGCTTCATCACAGTCTCTGAACATATTTTCAGCTTGACAAAGCTCTCCCTAGCTTCCCTGATCTTTGACAACTAGTAGGTATGTCCCTTTGGTTGCCACTAACTCCTCTCAGCCTCTAAAATTTTTCTAATCCTCTTATCTTCTTACTTCCATTCTCAGGTCAGACTGTTTTTAGTCTATAAAATATTCCACTCCTACTAGTTCCAGCAGAAATGCTCCTTCATTCTTATTTATTACTGGGACCCTCATCTCTCCATTCTCAGCATACTTTAGATGCTTAATATTTGATGTTCACTTGCTTACTTACGCAAGAAGTCCATGTGGTGAGGCTGACAAGAACACAGTCACTAACTGGGATCAGGAAATATCACTCTACACCTGATTAGCTATGTGACACTTGGGCAAGTTACTTAACCAATCTATGTCTCAGTTTCCTTAACTGTAACATGGGAATCATTATAATTCCTTCCTCATGGGGTTATTGTGAGACTCAAATGAGAGAGTTTATAAAGTGTAAAGTGCTATAGACTTTTGTTCACTCGTTTGTCAAGGATTTAATGAACTCCTATTTTGTGCAAGACAAAAGATGAAGAGTTAGGCTCACAGTAGCAAACAGTTCATTTCTCATCTTCAAGGAGCTCATGGCCTGGAGTATGGCACAAACCTGCAGCTAACGCTAATAGGTGGCTAAATGAAATGAGTGCTATGGGTGGTACAAGTAGATACTATGATTATAAGAACCTAGGAGTACAGTGATTCATTCTGATCTTAGGCTTGCTAGAGTGGAAGAGGAAAGGGGACTTCAGAAGGGGATAGCATCTGTACTAGACTAGAAGGATAAGATGAGTTTTTATAGATAAGAAGGAAGATATGAAAGGCAGAGTGAGTGTGTTGAAAGATAGGAGGCAGGCATGGGAGATACTGGAGCACCTAGTGTGGCTAAATCTGAGTTTACTGCAGGGAAGGAGATAGGTTCAGCTGTAAAGGTAAGCCAGAACTAGGTTGTGGTGGGCTTAAAACTCATACTGAAGAGTAAGTTCAAGTCCTGTAGCTAATATAAAATAATATTGAGTGTCAACTATAATTGAAAATTAAAATAAAAAAGGTGTCATGTTAGGGGAAGTGGAGGATATCTGTCCACAAGTTGGGCCTACAGTCATCAGGGAAAAAAAAGGTAGAAAATTGCTCCTGAAGGTGGAAGACAGTCAGGTGAGCTATGACAGCTTGGTTTCAGTTCTGAGATAAAGCCATGGAAACCCAAGAGACCAGTAATCTAAAAAAACTTTAAGTAGAGATGCAAATATACTACTTAAGTAGTAAGTAGTAAGGAAAGAGTAAGACCTTTCTTTTTGACCTTCATGATATAAATTCCTGTATTTTCATCTCTTCTGTTAGCACCCCTGAGGGGGCTGACCTAAGAACTAGATGAAGCTACAAGGAAGTAGACTTCAGACCAAAATAAGAAAGAAATTATAAGTAGAAAGAATTTGCTGAAGATAAGTGTGGTTGAATCAGGGCATAAAGAGCTCACTCTGGGAGTGGTCAAAGCAGAAGATGAAATGCCATTTGGTAGGTAAACTATGGAGAGGAATGAACCATAACAAGGGATCAAGAAGCTCAAAGGGCTCTCCCAAAGCAAAGATTCATATATCTGATTTTAGCAAAGAAAGACTCCAGAGAACACACACATACACCTGTTCCCTCAGCTCAGGGTCCTCATAGCAAGCTGAGTGAGAATCAGTGTATGTGTCCCACTAGTTGAATGTGTGTGTGTGTACTTGGTGGAGTATGTTTTGTTTGTTTGTGTGTGTGTGTGTTGGGTAGCAAGAGTCACCTAATGGAAAGGGTAGAGAAGATTTTGCTGTTGTGGAAAATCAGTAATTGTTTAGAGAAGACAATCTAGGTCATTTGGTTTATTTTAAAAGTCTAAATCTCTTTTCTAGAGGGAGGTGATCACTTAGTTTTTGTCTAATGCAGTCCCAAAACTCCTACTAGACTGACAAAAAAGGAGATGAATATTTCCACTAGTTGATGATAATTATAAAAACAGCTAGTATTTAAGTATATGTAATGTCCTAGGATAAGAACTTTACCTGCACTTAATTATTTAATTCTTATCACAGCCCTTTGAGGTAGGAACTATAGTCACTCCCATTATACAGATGAATAGATTGAGGCTGAGAGCAGTTAAAGAACTTGCCAACACCCCACAGCGATAGAGGGCAGAGGACTTTAACTTATGAACTCCTACTCCAGAGCCTGGGCCATTAACTACTGGACTATACTGTTAAATTTATGCTTAAATAAGGATTCTTGGGACCTAACTGTTTTAGGGTCCACAGCTTTAGGTGAGAAGAAATGGAAGTGTAGCCCAAAAGGCAAGGACCTCTTCCTAGAGCTCTCTTGGCACAGTTCCCATGTCAGGCCTCTCTGCCCAGCATGTAGTGGCAGTCTCTCTGGGATAAGCAAGGGCACACTCTTTCATAGGTACTAGGGAAAGGTCTAGCTGTCTTCTGACCTAGAGCAGCCGAGGGCTGAGAACTGGACAAAATGTGTTTCTTCCTTCCCCAGCCCTGAGCAAGGTAGATGGTTTGATTTTCTCCTTTATTTTTTAAATCTGGAAAATGAATATATAAAACAGATCTTTTCATTCAGTTGCATTCTATCCTTTTAAGTCTCTTGTCTTGAACCACATCTCTGTAAAGTTTAGATCAAATTAAGATCCTCCTGAAATTTCTCCCCACTGAAGAGACCAATGATAGCACACTCATGATTGACAGAGAATAGAATTCAACAAGGTAGATGAGATACTCTGTGTCTAAATACAACTGTACCTAAGCAAGTAAATAGAAGATATATACAGTGATATATAAAAGCTGTGCTGTGTGTCCCTGGGTTTCTCACTAAAAGTGGAGTGCTCTAAGGGCATGCATACAGCACAACATCCACTCTCATTATTTGCCTGATTCTGCCATAAAGGAGAGATTAATAAATGACCTCTACATTTTGATGTTTAACTACCCTTCAAAGTCTCCACCCATCCTTTACATCATTTTCATTGTTGCTTTCCAGTAGAAGAGACAACAGGATACATAGTCCTGTAGAACAATAGATTATTATCCTAATTATAGTTGCCTGTGTTTTCTACACTTTTACCATTTTATTAAAAACAATTATCTGAGAAGAACCAATCTTTTGTAATACCTACACTATTGTTCTCATTTCTCTCAGATTCTGATGAGTTCTTTTCAAAGGGTATTTTATTCATAATTATAGACTATAGGGTAATTGCTTAGAAATTGAGTCTAGGACATATTTTGTTAAGATTAATTGTTCTTGTACTTCTTGATCCAATCATATCTTTAGTTTTTAAAAACTATCCACTTAATAAACCTACTTCTTTCTGTTAGTCAAACATACTATGTATTACGAACGATCAACATTAAAGCATGTTTTTAAAGAGTGACTATTCTAGTAAAGTATAAATTAGTAAATATATTTTTTTGTTTTATAAAATAAATTATCTTTAGCACATGAGTAGGTGGGAGAAAAAAAGTGCCTTAAATTCAAGTATTCCTTCCTGACTACAGGAGCATTTGATAGGAATTTTATGTGGGCTTTTGGTCATCTCCATAAAAAAGAACAATGGCATTGGGAATGTATTTTTTAAAAGTTAAGCTCAGTTAGAAGATAGCCAGGTGAAGAGGATGATTATTCCAAAGCAAAGGGCAGGCAGCAAATGCAGGTTATGAGATTCAAGTGACAATGTCTTAGAGTATAGTGGGTAGTGGCATCCAGACACAAAACCTCAAGTTCTTCAATTTTCAAGCTTTTCATCATGCCCCAGAGTAATTAATACATTAAACAGCATCACCACCCCTGACTAGTGTGACTCAGTTGGTTTAGAATTATCCTGCAAAGTGAAGGGTTGCCAGTTTGATTCCTAGCGAGGGCATATGCCTGGGTTATGGATTTGGTTTCTGATTGGGGCATATATGAAAGGAAACCCATCATTGTTTCTCTCTTACATAGATGTTTCGCTCTCTCTCTCTTTCTCTCTCAATAAAAACAAATACATTTATTTTAAAGAATTTTTTAAAGATTTTATTTATTTATTTTTAGAGAGGGGAAGGGAAGGAGAAAGAGAGAGAGAAACATCAATGTGTGGTTGACTCTCACACACCCTCAGCTGGGGACCTGGCCTGCAAACCCAGGCATGTGCCCTGACTGGGAATCGAACTGGTGACCCTTTGGTTCGCAGGCCAACACTCAGTCCACTGAGCCACATCAGCCAGGGCAAAATCAATTAATTTAAAAATTTTTAAAGACATTTTTTAAAAAAGCACGACCAGTACACATGCACATTCACAAGCACATACTCAAACTACATAGTTGTTTTCTTACTGTCAAGGAGTCACTCTCGCATTTTCTATCATATATTATCTTATTCCTATCTTAATCAATACTATTTCTTTTTATTGTATTTTTTAAATATACTGGTTGTGATTTCATGACCTGTAAGTGGATCATGACCAGCAGTTTGAAAAGTACAGTTTTTGGCAATATTTGGTGTAAGAGATGAGTCATTCTGTGGATGGCTGGTGAAAAAAACTGTTTTGGACCACTACCTGTGCTTTACCCTAGTACCCTGTTCTAGCTGCATTGGTCTGGATGCTTCATGGCATATAAGGAGAAAACAGCTCTCTCCACTCCTGGATTGTTTCTCTTCATGTAGGCTTCAGAGACTCAATTTCATAAAGTCCCCTCAACAGCTCTGTCTATATTTTCTTCTGCCCTGCCCTACAAATTCTGGAGCTGCCCAGTGAATAGGCTACTTGATGGTGGTGTGAGTCAGACAGAGGAATATGCCATCTAAGAACAAATGGGATCTAAATATGAATGTCCATAGAAAGTAATGGTACTTTGTTTTTAGTTTCCTGTGGATAAGCTAGAACGAGTGCCAATGTAATATTTTTTAGGGAAAACACAAGGGCTCAATTTCTACTTTTAAAAAAATCAATGACACGTCATCTCTGCTCGTTAGCCATTTAAGTCCCATTTCAAGATCAAATTTTATTGCTTTGCATATTGCTATTCACTTTAGAGGTTCTCTATGCTTTGAAAATGGGCATGTTAGACTAATAACAGAGCAGCTTCTCCTTTAGCTCTTTATCCTGGCTGATCTTCCTTTAGTTTTTGTAAGAAATACTATTTTAAAATTTTAGTGAAAATTCACATTAATTATAAAAAATATGAAAATGTAAAAAGGCAAAAGTAACTTTTAAAAGCCTTCTTAATCCTAATTTACAAAGACCAGACACTATCTGCACCAGACTTTTTCCTATGTTAACAAATCCATGCAAACATTTTGAAATGTTTTGAAAATCAGAATCATACTATATACACTGGTTTTTCATTTGATAATATATTACGAACAGTTTTGTATATCCATAAAAATAGACAGAAATAACATTTCCCATGGCTACATGGGATACCACTATGTAGATGTCTCATAATTTCTTTAACTAGTTTTCTTTTGCTGCTTATGTAAGTTGTTCCCATTTTTCACTATTGCAAGAAAATTTGTGAAAATCATCTTTGTGTGGACATCTGTTTACATATTTAAAAGTATTTCCTTCAAATACATACTTAGAACATATAGACAAAAAAGGGTAAGTTCTATAAAGACTAATCTCACAGGATTATCTGATCATAAATTTCTAACTGAACAGGTGATGGTGGGTTGTCACATTCCAAATATATAACTTTTTAGTAAAAGGTTTATATTTGTCTTGAGTAAGTCCTGTCCATTGTTTATGTGCATCTAGGTTAATACACCTTTTAAGTAAGCTATTACCACTCTCAAGAGAGAAAATAATCTTGCTATCTTATAATCGAATCTCTGCCTTGCTTCTCTCAGCTCCATGAAATCATCCTTACTTCCTACCTTACTTTCAAAAGCATAAAAGAAACTATAAAACTGTTACTGTCTAGAGCACAAGTGGCAAACACAAGGCCCGCGGGCCCAATCCAGCCCTCCACTTTGTTTTATCTGGCCCAGTACCTTGTTTCTACCCAGTGGTAGCACTGAGCTCCTTGCCCCTAGTTAAGAAGTAGTTACATTTACAGTCCTAAAATTACATTAGGCCCTTTGAAGGCAGCTGCAAGGCTGTTGTGTCCCCCAGTGAAAATGAGTTTGACATCCCTGCTCTAGAGTATTTGAGATCTTGCCCACTGGCATATGTCATTGCCAGTTTGCCTGAAACAAACCCTTAAAAAAGTCTCTACAGGTTTGGACATGTCAACAAATGGAATTGCTAGATCAGCAAGTATATATGTGTTTAAGGCAATTGATAATTATTTCCAGAATGCCCTCCAGAAGGGATATAACAAACTTCAACCCTATTATCAATAAAGTGCCCATTTTCTCATAGTCATACAAGCAGAGTGTTCTCATTCTTTACGACTTAGGTCAATATACTTAGGGAAAAGGTAAGAGATTGTGTTTATAACTAGGGCTTAGGTTATTTCAGGTGAATTTTTACATCTTCCTTTCATGATAAGTATTGCCAAAATGACTTCCAAAGAGCTTGTCTGGATTTATTCTCTCCCCAGTTGTATGTGAGTTGTACCCTTTTCTACTCCTCACCACTCTGGGTGTTAGTATTCATTTTCCTTTTTTGTCAATCATAATTGACCACTTAAGTTGAATTCTTAGTGAAAAACCATTTACTTGACATCAGCAAAAGATGGGACATCTTAATGCTGCCACTTTCAACTTTGTAAGTGGTTCCTAACATTGTGACTAGAATGTCTTGTTGATCATTTTCCTTGCTTTCTGACTCCAGGGTTCCAGGCTTGGCAGAGGCCTTCAGTATCTGTGGCTGCAGTTGTCTAGGGATGTTTGGCACACAGTGGCAGGTGACAGGGTCCTTTGACCCCTGGCTCTGGTTTACTTGCAAGGGGTACTTGGTATTCAGCCCAGATCAGAATAGTCTTTTCTGAGAATGAAATATCTGGGATGATACATGTTTTCTCCTGTTAGAGGCAGATGCACAATGCCAAAAAAGAATGTAATGAGTATTTGGCATGGGAATCTCTGGGGGTACCAAGCTATAAGTAAAGGGAAGCTTGACTCCTGATAGGATAGGCCTAAGACTTATTTTCCTTCAGTCTCTCTTTTGATAGCTATGTATCAAATTATGATTGACATTCATTCAGTAGGCTTCTGGGAAATGGGGAGGAACCCAGTTACCCTCTATAGTGTTGTGTTTGCTAGCAAGTGCTCTCCAAGTTTGAGCCAACTTTCCTTGAAACGTTGAAACCCAGTCATGTTACAAACCAGCCTTTGAACTTCTGAATAAGAATCTCTGGGGTAGGACCCATGGATTTGCAATTGTAAAGATTGGCTCAAGTATTTGGAAGCACTTTAAAATTTGAATAAGAGTTATCTTCTTAATCTTCACTATGCATGAGTTACCTTGGAATCAATTTAAAATGCAGATTATGATTCTGTAGGTCTGGTGTGGGGTCAGTGATTCTCTATTTCTAACAATCTCCCAGGTAATACTATGCTGCTTTTCTGTGGACCACACTTTGAGTAGCAGTGCTCTAATGGACACTCTGCTACTAATTAGCTGGAATTGCTCCTGTCTTGGAATCTATTTCAGCTGGGCTTGAGGATGTGTAAGAGTGGAGGAGAGATGGGAAATAGTGTTTCTGAGAGGCCACCTGCTTTTATCAAATTTAAATTGATAACATGTTCCCTCTCAGATCCTCTGTGGCACTCAGTGTTTCCTGCAGTCCTAAATTTTTGGATCAGAATCTTGAAATCATCTCAGCTGAACATTTTTTAAATTGTGTTCAATCCTAAAGTAAACAATCATTTTTATCTTTGGGGGGTTTGTTGTTATTGTTGTTTGATTTAGAGATACAGGCTGCACTCAAAAGACACAGGGAAAAACTATTTAAAATATTTTGAGAGTTTGGTTTGTGGAAAATTGGAGACATGGTTGCTTTTTATTTTTTCGATTGGTATATAACACACAGTGAAGTACATGAACTTTGTACAGCTCAATAAAATTTCATACATATATGCATCTATGTAACCATTATCCAAATTGAAATAAAGAATATTTTCAGCACCCTAGAAACTTCTTTCTGTGCTTCCACTTGGTTAACATCCCCCTCAGGTTAACTACTATTCTGACATCTTAAATCATAGGTTAATTTTGCCTGTTCCTGAATCTCATTGAATGAAATGATAGAAGATGCATTCTTCCATGTGTGACTTCTCTTGATTAATATTAAATGTTTGAAGTTCATCTGGATTTCTCCATGCAGCCTTTACTCACAGAAATGCTGTTAATATATATATTTTGAAGATTTTATTTATTTATTTCTAGAGAGGAAAGGGAGGGATGGAGAGAGAGAGAAACATCAATGTGCGGTTGCTGGGGGCCACAGCCTGCAACCTAGGCATGTGCCCTGACTGGGGATCGAACCTGCGATGCCTGGTTCGCAGCCTGTTAATATATTTTTAGTTTGGTTTTGGCAAGATTGTGAGAAGGCTGAAGTTTTTTAATGGAAACAACCACAAAGGAAGCAAAATACCTGGTGGGGACACTTAGAAATTAATGAGGCAAGATTGTCAGTGTTCTTGGAGTTTCTTTTTGGGCCCCTCTTCCTCTCCCTCCTGGATTGCATTTACCGATATGGCCTAGACCTGAAGAGACCACCCCTAACAGGCTAGGTCTTGGGCTAAGAAATCCCTAAACCTATAACTCCCTTTATTCAGCCGCAAAGCTAAATAGAAGGCATGGTTTCTTTGTGCTCTTGGAATTTTTCCTTTGACTGGGAGAGAGACTCTTGTGGGAATAACTGTAATATACAAGAGTGGGAAAACTTTAGGAGGTGATTAATCACAAAGGGACATAGAAGATAGGAGGTGGAAGGGATAATTCCAACTGGGAGGATTGAGGAGGAATTCAGAAAGGAGTTGATATGTCAACTGGGCTGTGAAGAAGGAATAAGTAGGCTGGGTAAAGAAAAGAGTGTAAGTGTAAGAAAAGGATTTCCAAGCAGAAGGAACCACACAAGCAAAGATAAGATGAGGTGTGGCATTTTCAGAGAATGGTTAGCCAGCATGGTTGAAGCATAAGGGACAATGAGGTGGGGTGTGCATGGATAGATGAAGCTAGTAATAGAAAAATAGATCTGAAAAGTAACTTGAGGCCAAACTGAAGAGGCCTTAAATACTTTTGTAACAGGATGCAGCCGGGGTTGGGGGGTCAAATGGGGATTTGTAATGGGGTCAAGAACTCAGGGTGCCCAGGAAATATTAGGAAAAATAAATAAATAAATAAATAAATACATACATACATACATACAGGATGTACTCACCTCCACAAGTCTGAGCTGGGGGATGGGAAGCATGGAGCAGGGCCATTTAGAATTGTTTTGAATAGCAACAGTTTTGCAGATAACCTCTAGAATGGTCATGTAACATACCTATAACCTTTAACTGGTTTCATAGATATGTTAAATAGCTGTGGCCATGCTTTGAACTAGGGGGATGAGAGTGACTTCAACCCATGATGCAACTGGGAGGCAACTCCCCCTGGTTACAGCACCTGCGTGAGAGCTTGGAGATGATTGTCTCCATGTCATGGGGCCATGCCTGCCCAGACTTACTATGGCAGCCCAGTAAAGCTGGAAGAATACAGGAATGCTGGCAGGTGTACTGATTGTGGGAGGAGTTGGAAATGGGGCTGCAGAGGAAGAGTGGTACTGGGATTTAAAAACCCAGACATGACAGCAATATGGGGCTTATTGGGACCATGTGGCTTTGGCGAAAGTTGGGACCATGCAGCTTTAGGATGTGTCCTTTTTGCCACATGGCTTAGGAAGCAGGAGAGACTTTGCCTGGAAGAAAAGGGGTGAAAGGATTCTTGCTGGTGGGCCATGAGAAGGTGCCACATGGTTTTGGATTAACTGGAGATTGAGGCAGTGACACAGCTGATGGTGCTGGAACCCAGAGGCTGCCTGAACCACGGACTTCTACTTCTTTTCCTGAGATATGATACCCCAGACTGGGCAAAGAGGAGAAGGAAAGACTGTGCATTTGTGGGTATTATAAATGACCTTAGTATATTTAATGAAGACATTAAGTCATTACTCTAAGTCTGTATAACTTTTTTTAAATTTATTTTTAGAGAGGGACGGAGGGAGAGAGAGAGAGAGAGAGAAGCATCAGTGTGCGGTTGCTGGGGGCCACGGCCTGCAACCCAGACATGTGCCCTGACTGGGAATCAAACCTGCAATGCTTTGGTTCACAGCCCGCACTCAATCCACTGAGCTATGCCAGCCAGGGCTTTGTATAACTTTTAAAATAAATAATCTCTTTCCTTTTTGCCAATCTCAGGCATTGAGAGACATCTTTCCCTGGTGGCAGTCAAGGTGAACCTAGTACGGGAAGAGGGGATTCCTCAAGCACAAGGATGGGTTCATTTAGTAATAATAAATCATTTGCGCCTCCACCCTGGGTCTGTTCTGTTACACTATCCTTAAGATATTGAATTTTGGGTGAGAAGCAAAAACAGAGGCACTGAAGGTTTTGAGTAGAGCTAGAAATTTTAGCAAGATAGGAACTCTGGGGACAATGTGAACATTTAATTACATGTAGCTATAGAAGCAGAGAGAGGCAAAGACAGACATAGGTAGATATGCTTTGCTTTCTCACAACCAAAAGAAGGATAACAACCATTAAAAGACAATAAACAAGCAGAACTGCCAGAAAATCAAACTGCATGAAGTCTGACAACCAAGTAGTTAAAGAAGAAACATTCATCCAGGCTGGTAGAAGGGGCTGAGACAGGAAGCCGGGGCAGAGAGGACACATGGCAAGGTGGCAGCTGACTGACTGGGGCAGGCATGGTGGCAGCTGGAAGACTAGGATATCCCAAATTTTTGTGCAGATAAGCCAGGAGGAACAACTGGGGAGCGAGACAAACTGCAACCTAAGGTTCCAGCACAGGAAAATAAAGCCTCAAAAACTATGGCTGTACAAACCTGTGGGGATTGTGGCAGTGGGAAAAACTCCCAGTCTCACAGGAGAGTCTGTTGGAGAGGCCTATGAGATCCTAGAATGTACACAAACCCACTCACCCAGGAATCAGCACCTTAAAGGGCACAATGCACTTGTGGGAAGTGAGGGAGGTGATGGAAAGTAGGGTGAGAGCCACGCAAGCTAGAAAGAGGCATTGTTCCCTCTCTGCCCCCTCTCCCACAAACAGTGCCACAACACAGTGAAGTAGGTGGCCCTGCCCTGATGAATACCTAAGGCTCCACCCCCTACAATATAACAGGTGCACCAAGACAAAGAAATATGGTCTAAATGAAAGAAAAAATCAAAACTCCAGAAAAAGAACTAAGCAATGAGGAGATAGACAACCTATCAGATGCAGAGTTCAAAACTCTGGTAATCAGGATGCTCACAGAAATGATTGAGTATGCTCATGAAGTAAAGGAAGAAATGAAGGCTATACAAAGTGAAATAAAAGAAAATATACAAAGAACCAATAGTGAAGGGAAGGAAACCAGGATTCAACTCAACAATTTGGAAGAGGAGAAAGAAATAAACATCCAACTGGAACAGAATGAAGACACAAAAATTCAGAAAAAATGAAGAGAGGCTTAGGAACCTCTGGGACAACTTTAAATGCTCCAACATCCAAATCATAGGGGTGTGAGAAGGAGAAGAGGAAGAGCAAGAAATCCAAAACTTATCTGAATAAATAATGAAGGAAAACGTCCCCAAACTGGTGAAGGAAATCACATAAAAGTCCATGAAGCTCAGAGTCCCAAAGAAGTTGAAT